>JAVJIF010020583.1:0-56189 GCA_038442645.1 Agave tequilana
CCATGGTAGCAGTTCTCATAAAAACACTGCGACTTAATCACAGTCCTCAGAAAAAGACTGTGACCTTGATAGCAGTCTTCAGAAAAAGACTGTGACCGTGTAGCAGTTCTTATAAAACATTGCGATCATTGCGCCAGCTGAGAGAGTCTCTCTCAGCTGGCGGCTGAGTCTCCGAATTGCTCCAATTGAGATTTTTGAGAGGTAACAAATTCTTGACTCTCAAATTAATCAAAGTTTTATAATATTGAAACATAAGAAAATACTACGACCTGAAAATCACCTAGAGGAGGGGTGAATAGGTGATAATGCTAATCAATGGACAAACTAAAAATTAAGATGTAACAATCACCCACAAGATTCACAATGAATGAAAGCAAGTAAATATGGCAATGATGATGATAAGCAGTAATAAGTGCAAGAATGTAAACCAAACGCAAACACAAGGATATGTTATCGAGGTTCGAGCACCCAGCTCTACTCCCCGCCTTCCCCAGAAGGATTCTAGCTACTTCCACTATCACAAAGAAATCACAATTACACCGGAGTACCCAACTCCACAATCTCAATTACAAGCAATTTCTGAGTAGTTAAAAGACCACAAACTCTCTCTTTCAAAAGTCTCTTCCCTTACAAAAGGTCCTTAGAGAACAATGAGTAGGAATGAAGCTCTTGTTGTAAGTGAAGAAAGAAAATTAAATCAGAGAGAATTTCAAAAACACTTCAGAAAATGAGAGAGAATTTCAGCACAAACCAAGAAACAAAGCTCTTTTGAATGCCTTAAACTTTTGAATTTTTCTTGTAATAATTGTTGTAAACAATCTCTCCCCAAACACCCCTATTTATAGGAGAGGGCTAGGGTTTAGGGATAATACAAACTTAAGGTTATTAATTCATATTAGATTTGAAATTTATCCCTAATGAAATTTTAAACACAAGAAGACTTGAATAAAACAGCTCATTAAAAACTGCCCGTTACTGTTCAACGGATAGTTCGGTCGACTGGCCGGTCGACCGTACGTTCAAAATTATGACCGTTGCAGGCCAGCGGTCGACCGCCCGGTCGACCCAATCTATCCGAGAGCAGACTGAGTTACAGTCGGTCGACCGTGCGGTCGACCGCAAAAACGTGCACACTGATACATGTACACCCAGAACTACAGTCGACTGGGTCGGTCGACCGGCCAAACCTGTCGACTGTCCGGTCGACTGGCTCAGGTCAAAAACAGGTTTTGGACAGAAAATTAAAAGGGATTTTGATTTGGCAAAATACTTTTGAACAGGGATTAGCATAAAACATAAATATATATCTGTAGGCAAAATCTTGTATGCAAAATATTTGTATAAATTATAAGAAATTATTTTGGATTAAGTATGTGCGCAAAAATGTGTGATAGAGCTTCAAACCTATCCACTATTCTTTAACAAACTATAAAACTAAAAACAAAATAATTAAAGACTTCTTGAGCAATCTTCAAGTCTTTGAGCCATGCTATCCTTGCTAGGCCTTCTTCTTCTATGATCCTTCCTTGATGTGCAATATGCCTTCATAGCTTTATGAACCTAGAAGTTGTTGCAATAGCAAGCAATGGCCTCCAAACATGGTACTAACCTAAAACTTATCTTAAACAAACTCATTAGTACCAAATAGCACTAATTTGGTATGTCATCATCAAAACTCAATAAATGGAGAGTGTAACCTTTTGGGCCAACATCTCCCCCTTTTTGATGATGACAAAACAAATAGGCTACAAGATAAAAAAATATAGGAGAGGAGAAAACTCCCCCTCAAATTATGCTATATAAAGAAAACTTTTAAACTCAAAACACAAAACTCATGAAAACATAAAAACATATATGCTCTTGATATCAATTTAAACCAATTGAAACAATAATGAAAAATCACATGTTATTTTCTTGATACTAACAAAACACAAGAATTCTCAAAACGCATGAAAACAAAACAAGACAACAAACATAATTATATAAACTCATATGGAACCAAGACCATATAAATTTATTTTTATCATGCACTAACTTATTCTCCCCCTTTTTGTCATACATCAAAAAGGGTTAGGAATCACATGTTTAATCAATAATACAAACATTAAGTTCTCCACTAAACAAAAATCTAGCAAAATCAAGAGGTTTAGTGAAATATCGGCTAGTTGCAAATCCGTAGAACATAATCAATATCTATATCTCCTTTCTCAAAATGATCTCTAAGAAAGTGATATCTAATCTCAATGTGCTTTGTCTTACTATGTTGATTTGCATTCTTAGTCATGTGTATAGTACTAGTATTATCACAAAATATTTTTATATGATCAAAATGCAAATCAAAATCAAGGAGAGTATGTTTCATCCAAAGGACTTGTGCACAACAAGCCCCCGCGGCAACATACTCCGCCTCGGCGGTTGAGAGTGCTACGGAATTTTGTTTCCTAGAGGACCATGAAACAAGACAATTACCAAGAAATTGACATGTCCCACTAGTACTCTTTCTATCTACTCTACAACCCGCATAGTCGGCATCCGAATAACTCGTCATTGAGAAATCTCCGGTTTTCGGATACCATAGACCCATCCCAATAGTGCCCTTAATATAACGAATAATGCGTTTTACCGCAATAAGATGGGACTCTTTAGGACACGATTGAAATCTAGCACAAAGACACACACTAAACATGATATCCGGCCTACTTGCCGTTAAATATAAAAGACTTCCTATCATGCTTCTATATAATTTAATATCAACATTTTTACCTTGGTCATCTTTATCAAGCTTGGTTGTAGTTGCCATGGGAGTGTTGCAAGTCTTTGAGCCTTCAAGTCCAAACTTCGTTACGAGTTCCTTTGCGTACTTGGCTTGACTTATGAACGTCCCGTTTTGCAATTGCTTGATTTGGAGTCCAAGGAAGTAATTGAGCTCACCCATTGAAGACATTTCAAATTCAAGTTGCATGACCTTTTCAAATCCTTGCATAAAAGCTCATTAGTAGAACCAAAGATTATATCATCAACATAAATTTGCACAATTAAAATGTCATTATCAACATGCTTAGTAAAGAGAGTTGTGTCTACTTTGCCTTTAATAAAATCATTTGAAATAAGAAAACTAGAAAGCCTTTCATAAGCTCTTGGAGCTTGTTTCAATCCATACAAAGCTTTATCAAGTTTAAAAACAAAATCGGGATGAACATGATCAACAAAACCGGGAGGTTGAGAAACATAAACTTCTTCATTAATAAAACCATTCAAAAATGCACTTTCACATCCATTTGAAAAGTTTAAAATTTTTGAAAGACGCAAAAGCTAGTGTCATCCGTATGGCTTCAAGCCGTGCTACGGGTGCAAAGGTCTCCTCAAAGTCAATTCCCTCAACTTGAGTGTAACCTTGGGCCACTAACCTAGCTTTATTCCTAATGACATTTCCGGACTCATCCATCTTGTTTCTAAAGATCCACTTAGTACCAATTATTGGTCTATCGTGGGGCTTAGGAACAAGGTGCCAAACTTGGTTGCGCTCAAATTGATTGAGTTCCTCTTACATGGCAAGCAACCAATATGGGTCCGTCTCGGCTTCGAGAATGCCTTTGGGTTCAAAATGAGAAATGAAAGCAAAGTTACCACATAGGTCATGGAGTTTGGAGCGCGTTGTGACTCCTTTAGATGTATCACCCAGATGAGCTCCTTAGGATGATTTGTAGCGTATCTCCAAGCTTTAGGAAGAGGTTGAGAGCTTTCCTCTTTATCCTCTTGAATATCACCATTGATTCTTGCTTTTCTTCTTGAGCGGGTGAGTCCTTCAAGGATAGTCTCTCCATGCTTCACCTAATGGTTCAATCTCTACAACATTCTCAACAACCACATTAGATTCTTCAAACTTAACATGCATGGTTTCTTCAATAGTAAGTGAAGATCTATTAAAAACTCTATATGCTTTGCTAGTAGAAGAATATCCAACAAAGATAGCTTCATAAACCTTAGCATCAATTTACCCAAATTCTTCTTAGTATTTAAAACAAAACACTTGCATCCAAAAACTTTAAAATATGCAACATTAGGTTTTCTAGAATGATACATTTCAAAAGATGTTTTGGAAGAATTCTTACACACATAAATACGATTTGAAATATAGCATGCGGTGTTTACGGCCTCGGCCCATAAATATTGAGGAGGTCATATTCACTTATCATTGTCCTAGCCATCTCTGAAGTGTTCTATTTTTCTTTCTACTACTCCATTTTGTTGAGGAGTCCTAGGACAAGACATTTCATGCTTGATTCCCTTTTCATCACAATAAGTCATGAAGAGTGGTTAACAAACTCACCACCTCTATCACTCCTTATTCTCAAAATCGAAAAACCCTTTTCTTTTTCAACCCTTTTCGAAAAATTTTGAAAGAGAAAATGTTTGATCTTTACTTTGGAAGAAGAAAACCCAAGTGAAACGGGAAAAATCATCAACTAAAACAAATGCAAATCTACTACCATTTAAACTTTTAGTTTGTGTTGGTCCAAAAGATCCATATGAATTAGTTCTAAGGCCTAGTAGTCATGATATCCTTAATTGGTTTGAAGGAAGACTTGGTTTGTTTCCCAAGTTGGCACGCACCACAAATGCGGTCTTTCTCAAACTTCAAGCAAGGTATACCCTTTACTAAATCCTTAGAATTAATTCTAGCAAGATGGTCAAAAGATGCATGTCCTAATCTTCTATGCCAAAGCCAAGAATTTTCATCAAAAGCATTCAAGCATTAGTAGAACAATCTAAATTAAGCATGTCGATGATATAAACATTATTGTCACGAAAACCGGTAAGAATACAAACATCAGATTTAACATCAAAAATCTTGCAAGAAGAATCATCAAAACAACCTTAAGTCCACGGTCACAAAGTTGACTAATGCTAAGCAAATTATGTTTAAACCATCTACTAAAACAACATTCTCTATAATAGGAGATGAACCAATTTGAATGTTACCTATACCGATGATAGTTCCTTTGGAGTCATCCCCGAAGGTGACGGAGCCACCTTCCATGTACCTTGATAGGGTTGTGAAGTTGTTGATATCCCACGTCATGTGTCTTGAACAACCACTATCAAGGTACCACCGCTCCCTACGTCTTGGAGCCTTGGTGTGTACCTACATCAAATAATTTAGGACTTGATTTTGGTACCCACATTTTCTTGGGTCCTAGAGGGTTAGTTTCATTAACCCAAACAAGATTATTTGATCTATTACTTGGTCATAGCAAAATTTAGCTAAATGTCCATTCTTACCACAATATGTGCATCTATATACTCTACCATATTTGAAAGCATAATGAGTGTGTGATTTTGTGAGCATGAGAGTTGTGAGCATGAAAAGATTTAGCATGGTAGTGTGAGCATGTGAATTTTTAGCATGAGAGGTGTGCTTGTTGGAAAACATGTCCTCAAGTTTCTTGTGTTAAAAGCACAATCATTTAAAACTTTTTCAAAATCATTTATTTTAGATTTAAAAGAAGAGATTTCATTTTTATCAATCATAGGAGATTTTGCCTTACAAGAAATCTTATAGGCACTAAATTCTTCTTGAATAGAAATGAGATTAGAAGAAAGATCATCTTTTTCTTTAGAACCATAGCAAGTTGATTTTTAAGAAAAGCAACTTCTTTTTGTAATTTAAAACATTCAATCTTTTTATTGTCATAAGTTTCAGAAAGTTCAACAAAGGCATGTACAAGAACTTCCTTACTTAGTTCATCATCTTCATCATCATGAGATTGAGGGTTACCTTAGGAGTGTTTGCCATGAAACACATGTTCGCCGTATCCACCTCTTCTTCGGACTCGGTTTCCGAATCCCACGTTGCCTTGTATGCTTTCTTTTCCTCCGGCTTCTTTGGCTTGAAGGAGGAAGTCATCTTCTTCTTGAACTCCGGGCAATCCGCCATGATATGTCCGGGTTTGCGGCAATTGTAGCAAATGATCCTTCTCTCCTCTTTGCCTTCAAATTTTCTCCGGAAGTTGAGCTTGTTTTTCCCGTACAACCTCTTGACGTTCCGCACAAGTAGAGTTAGCTCCTCATCTTCTTCTTCGTCTTCTTCATCGTCATCATTGGTGGATGAAGTCTTGAAGCTATGGATTTCTTCTTTGAAGTAGTGGCCTCTTCTCTTGCCTTCTTCTCCATCTCATGGGTCTTTAGGTTCCCAATGAGACTAATGAGGTCCATCTCGTCCTTGTCGTTCAATTATTTTAAGGTGGTGGCCTTTATCTCCCATGAAGACGGAAGAGCCCGAATCACTTCCGCACCTTTGATCGTTGGAGATGTCATCACCTAAGGAGGAAAGACCATTAGTGATTTTAGTAAATCTTGTAATCATACTATCAATAGACTCATCATCAATCATTTTAAATGACTCATATTGGACCTCAAGAGATCTATCTTAGCTCTCTTGACTTGTGAAGTCCCTTCGTGTGTGACCAATAAATGTTGCCAAATCTCATAGGCGGATTGGCAATGAATTACCCGTGTAAGGTCATCCTCATTCAAGGCGGTTAATAGGGAGTTTTGGGCCTTGGAGTTAGCCTCATATTCTCTAAAGTTGAAGTCGGTCCAAGTGCTCTCATCACTATCGGGTGCTACATAGGGTTTGGTCAAGGACTTGGCCACTAAGCTACCCAAAAATTGCAAGAATATAGTCATCCTAACCTTCCAAATAGGAAAATTAAGTCCATCAATTTAGGAGGGATTTTAATGTTATCGGCCATGTTTACTAGTGTATGAATGTATGAATGAAAATGTTGATTAGCAAATTTTAAGGATCTCTCTATGGATGTTAAGCCAAAACCTAGAGTCCAAGCTCTGATACCAATTGAAAATCACCTAGAGGGGGGGTGAATAGGTGATAATGCTAATCAATGGACAAACTAAAAATTAAGATGTAACAATCACCCAACAAGATTCACAAGATGAATGAAAGCAAGTAAATATGGCAATGATGATGATAAGCAAGTAATAAGTGCAAGAATGTAAACCAAACGCAAACACAAGGATATGTTATCGAGGTTCGAGCACCCAGCTCTACTCCCCGCCTTCCCCAGAAGGATTCTAGCTACTTCCACTATCACAAAGAAATCACAATTACACCGGAGTACCCAACTCTACAATCTCAATTACAAGCAATTTCTGAGTAGTTAAAAGACCACAAACTCTCTCTTTCAAAAGTCTCTTCCCTTACAAAAGGTCCTTAGAGAACAATGAGTAGGAATGAAGCTCTTGTTGTAAGTGAAGAAAGAAAATTAAATCAGAGAGAATTTCAAAACACTTCAGAAAATGAGAGAGAATTTCAGCACAAAAATCAAGAAACAAAGCTCTTTTGAATGCCTTAAACTTTTGATTTTTCTTGTAATAATTGTTGTAAACAATCTCTCCCCAAACACCCCTATTTATAGGAGAGTGCTAGGGTTTAGGGATAATACAAACTAAGGTTAATTAAGTCATATTAGATTTGAAATATATCCCTAAATCAAATTTTAAACACAAGAAGACAGAATAAAACAGCTCATTAAAAACTGCCCGTTACTGTTCAACGGATAGTTCGGTCGACTGGCCGGTCGACCGTACGTTCAAAATTATGACCGTTGCAGGCCAGCGGTCGACCGCCCGGTCGACCCAATCTATCCGAGAGCAGACTGAGTTACAGTCGGTCGACCGTGCGGTCGACCGCAAAAAACGTGCACACTGATACATGTACACCCAGAACTACAGTCGACTGGGTCGGTCGACCGGCCAAACCTGTCATAGGTCCGGTCGACTGTCCGGTCGACTGGCTCAGGTTAAAAACCAGGTTTTGGACAGAAATTAAAAGGGATTTTGATTTTGACAAAAATACTTTTGAACAGGGATTAGCATAAAACATAAATATATATCTGTAGGCAAAATCTTGTATGCAAAATATTTTTGTATAAATTATAAGAAATTATTTTGGATTAAGTATGTGCGCAAAAACGTGTGTGATAGAACTTCAAACCTATCCACTATTCTTTAACAAACTATAAAACTAAAAACAAAATAATTAAAGACTTCTTGAGCAATCTTCAAGTCTTTGAGCCATGCTATCCTTGCTAGAGCCTTCTTCTTCTATGATCCTTCCTTGATGTGCAATATGCCTTCATAGCTTTATGAACCTAGAAGTTGTTGCAATAGCAAGCAATGGCCTCCAAACATGGTACTAACCTGAAACTTATCTTAAACAAACTCATTAATACCAAATAGCACTAATTTGGTTTGTCATCATCAAAACTCAATAAATGGAGAGTGTAACCTTTTGGGCCAACACGACCATGGTAGCATCCTCAGAAAAAGACAGCGACCTTGATCGCAGTCCTTAGAAAAGACAATCACATACGGGCCTGAACATGAAACTGTTATTTTGAAGAACCATCACAGGAATTACAAAGAAATCAAAATAGTACTCAAAGTATTCAGCATACTTCCAAGAATTACAAACTCGCAGTTCCCAGCCACTTGATTACACATCAAAATAGTACTCTAAGTATTCAACATACTTCTACGAATTACAAACTCCAGTTTCTAGCCATTTGATTACCCATCAAAATGGTCGATACACTCCCCATGGTTGTACCATATTTGGCTGTAGTATGTAAGGATTTGAAATCATGCTTTCTTGTGGGGAAGTTCCAACATCTACTTGAGACTGTGTTAATTGTTGTGTCGGCGGATACACTCCCCATGATTGTAGCATGTAAGGATTTGAGACATTGCCATCATGATCAGATTTCTTTTTCCTCTGCCTACTTGCAGGCTTAATTCTATTTTTCCTAGGCCGCCCTTTATGACTCTTAGATAGTGGATCCAATATGTTTTCCAAGCCATCCTCTTCATCTTTCCTTTCTTCTTCCACAATCTCATGAGTCATTGGAATATCTTTTTGCTTCTGACATGTTTCACTTATTTGTAATTTTTTGAGCTTGTTGTCTATCCAATTTTTAACATCATCATATTTATGATTGACTGGGGCAGCCAAATCTGCAACCTCGCTAAAGGCAAGGCACAACTCGCGATAGCACAATTGCTCGGTTGTGTATTCCCAACTATTAAATTTAACTTTCATCTTCGAGTGGGCTCGCCTCACATCCTTTCTCCACCTTCTCAGAATGTACTTGTCTGGAAGTAAGCCAACTTCATGACGGATACAAATAGTAAGAGCATGCCTGCAAAGTATACCTTTAAACTCAAATGACTGACAGGTACATTGAACTTCACATTTTTCTGCATGAAAGGAAACATTAAAGAATTTGGAATCATTCGACCATCTTCCAACCAAAAGGACTCTCGAATGCTATACTCATTCACCCTGCCTCCTCCTGATAGTTTACTATTTCACAATATATCTTCCCCGTTAATTCAGCTTGAAATTCCTTAAATTTCGATAAAGTACTTTTTGAATCTGTTTTTCCATCATATAATTAGTTGCAGTAGGTATTTGTTTTGAAAATGAGTCAGCATCGGCTCGTGTCTCCTTTTCCACCTTGTTTCTTAATGTATTTTCATACTGCTCAACAAACTGCTTTAAACTTGTTTTTGAGTGGACATATCCATCAAAAAATGCATTCATACTTTCACTCCGCTGAGTAGTTGACATTCCCGCCCAAAAACTATCTTTGACATAGCATGGTACCCATCGCTTTCTCTCATTGTACAATTCACTCAGCCATTCACAATCCTCCAATGCATATGTGTCTATCATTTCATTCCAATGATTTTCAAACTCATCTGTACTCTGTGTATCATACACCGCTCTTTTCATGGTAGAACTGATGTGTTCATATTGAGTGTACCTTCTTAACTTTTCTGATAGCTTTTTCATTATATGCCACAAACACCATCTGTGCCTAGTGTTTGGGAATACAATTTGAATTGCATTTTCATAGCTCTATCTTGGTCAGTTATTATCCTATGCGGAGCACATTCATCCATGCATTTAAGCCACTTACTGAATAGCCAAACAAAAGTCTCTGTGTCTTCTTTTGAAATCAGCCCACATCCAAGTAATATTGAATGCCCATGATGATTAACGCCAACAAATGGAGCAAACGGCATATCATATTTGTTTGTTAAGTAGGTAGTATCGAAAGTGACAACCTCACCAAACTCCTTATATGCTTCTCTACTCCTACCATCTGCCCAAAATATATTTTTCAAATGATCCTCATCATCCAACTGAATGTCAAAAAAGAAACCTGAGTTTTCTGCAACCATCATCGAAAAATATCTCATAATCGCTGAAGCATCTCCTTCCCCAAGTCGCAAACGCCTTGATTCCTCAACTAAATTTCTGCAATCCTTTTATCATATGATATATTCTCATATCAGCCATATTCATGTACTAGTGAGCTAAAATTTTTGTTCATCCGAATTCCTGCGTGATCATTAAGATTGATTTGATGTCTTATATGTGCATTTATTTTTCGATTGCAAAGAAAGAAACGACTTTTGGTCGGGCTCATCTTATGATTATGATCAAGAACTACCACAGATATTTGCCATTTTTCATATAGATTTAACCGTGCTGTTAAGTAAGCAGAACATCCAATTCTGTAGCTCGCTTGAGGCCTTAATGGATTTTGAGATGTATTTCCATGTTTACCACCTCGAGAACATGCCATAGTTACACTTCTAACAATTCCCTCAACGTTCTTCTTTGCGAATTTTTTCTAATTGGAAATCCACATGTCTTTGCATATTTTCTGTAAAACTCATACAACTCTTCTATTCCATCAAATTCCATCCCAACTTTGGGCTCAATCTGCTGATCAAATTTATCATTCTTATCAATAGAACAAGTAGTCAGGTCTTCAACTTCTTCTAAATTCTCCAAATCTTCAATATCTGTCATACTGTATTTACAAATAACATAACTGAGTATTAATCTTTGTAGAGTTAAAACTAAATAAGTGGTTAGTTAGTTTCTAACCACTTATGATAATATCATTCTGTCAAATCCCAAAACAAAAAAAAATCAAACGCTAAAAGGATATACCTCAGCATTTGTAGTTGCGATGATGAGCTTTAAGGTATGACTTGATTGAGATCCAGCGGAGGGGAGAATGTTTGTTGATGGCGGAGGATGGTGATGGAGTTTGTGGTGGCTTTCCGATCTTTTAGGGCAATGAAGAGATGTAAGGAGAGACGCTTAGAGAGATCGGGTGGCGCAATGGCAGCAGATCGACGAAGGATCGGGTGACGCGGTTACCTGTAGAGGATCGACGACAGCAATTGGGGGAGAGAGGCTGAGATTGAGGGTTTAGATTAGGGAGGTTAAGGGTCGGTCGCCGGCGAGAGCATGAGATGGGGCGAATTTGCAGGGAGAGGAGAATTTGGAGGGAGAGAGCTAGGGCACATGCGAGAGAGAGAATGATGGAATTTCGATCTGAGCCCAAATAAAGGTACCTCGGGTCTCACCCTTCTAACCGACTAATCTGAGCCACTTTATTTGGCTTGCCTTGAGGCCTGACGTGGCAGCCACGCAGGTCGGGAGCCCATGCGGGAGCTAAGAAGGGGAGCCAAATAGCATTTTTGTTCGCAAAATGTATTCTGCCTATAAAATGCGCCACTTGATGAAGGTATATTTTCAGTGCAAGGCTTGAAGTAGAGAGATAACCGAGAGCAAGACTTCAATTCAGAGAATATATTGTAAGGGATGGCAACTGGGGAGAAGAATGACATCATCATTGCAAGTACTTGAACTCCTCTACACTTATTGTTTGTTATCTCAACTGCCATATATTAATTGCTTCAGTTTTAATTAGTAATTATAATCTAAAAAGTTAATTTTTTTAACTTTTTATTTTCTATTTTTCTTTCTCAAGGTTCCTAGTACTGGTCCTCCGACAATACTGTTGCCTCTCTAATATTGTTTAGATCCTCATATAAACAAAAATAGCTCTCTCTTGCGCAGGAACGCTGTGATGCCAAACACCGCAACTGCGAATTGGCTTCTGGCATGGGGACGCATCGACGTCGCCATGCTGAAGCCCAACAGATCATACAAGGTTACTTTCGTTGTGAAGTGGAACGTTGACACAAACTGCCACTGCGATGATGTCACCATAAAGATTCTGCGAGTGACGCCAGGGAACCCTGTAGCTACTCCACACGATGTTCCCCTCAAAAGAGAAGGAACCACCCTGGCGATGTCATGCTCCTTCACAGCGACGGGGGTTGGATTCGTGATGTACAGCATGATTAATCTCTCCGGCAAAGCAATTGACCTCACCATCGACGCGATTGACTTCACCGATGATAGCTGCACTGAGGAAGTGACGAGCACCGGGACTGAATGATCCATGTTGGGTTCACAAACCTCTCTCTTGTGGTCGTCCAAGAGAAGGTTGCTAAATATACATGCATCTCCCTTTAGCTTGTGCGCAAATAAAGGAAGGTTATAGTTTCCTCATGTTGTCTCTGAGGGCAACTTACTAGTACAATAAGCATCCGAACAGATGTCTCGGTTTGTTGTCGGTTGCCATGTATGCTTATTATGTATCATTGTTATTTTCAAAAGTTTGGATTGTATTTTCTCTGTTAAAGAAAAATATCTAAATTCGGATTGATATACAAAAGTTGTTGAAATCTGGATTGCATACACAAGTTGTTTAAAAGAGTTTCTTCCTTTTTTTTGTGGGAGAGAGAGGAGTAAAAAGATCGAGGATGGGGTTTTTTAATGAAATATGGAGGAAACAATGACTGTTGACATGCCTCTTGAGTTGTCGACAGTGCAAACAATGATACGTGTTTCCAGGTGAACTGTCGACAACAGGCATTTTGAGCTGTCGATAGCGTTTTACAGAGAGTAGCGTTTGTCAGAATTTGAGTTTGGCTGCTGATAGGCCTCTTAGGTTGTCGACAGGGCGAATCTGAGTTAGTTCAAAGTTTTCTTTTTCTTTTTCTTGTTGGACTCTGTGCTGATATAAAGAGGGGTATTGTTCCCTGCTAGTATCATGTACCTGATTGATTTAATAAGATCTCTCTCCCCTTTTGCCCTGAGGATGTAGACAATTGTCGCACCTCATTAAATTCGCATTTTCTCGCTTTCGTTCTTTTGTTTGCTCATTCGTGTGAGTGGTGACTATTTTCTAGTTTTTTGTTCTCTGTTGCTGAGATTCCAACATTTTTTCTGTCGAGTCCTCCAAATACAAATAAATCACATTTTATTTTTTTATCCCAGAGTTAAAAGTCCCAATTTGTTGAGTTCTCTCTCTTAATAAAATAAATCAGAATTTTTTTCCGTATCTCAAAAGTATCAGTATTGAATGGTGTGGTGGAGATTTCCACCACGAGCGATCGGAAGGTCCATCCACACCACAAGCGAGATTAGAGAGTGCGATAAAA
This sequence comes from Agave tequilana, assembly GCA_038442645.1. NCBI lineage: Eukaryota > Viridiplantae > Streptophyta > Magnoliopsida > Asparagales > Asparagaceae > Agave > Agave tequilana. The sequence continues at coordinate 13,402 of JAVJIF010020583.1, forward strand.
TGCGAGTAAGTAAAATATAACACAAACACTGAGGATTTTTACATGAAAGCCCTTAATTGAGAAAAACCACGGGGAGGAGGAGCTTCGCCATAGTTCTCTAACTACAGGAAGTATAGTGGATTTGGAAAGAGTGTACTGAGTTCAGATTTTCAGGATCTCCCCTTTTTTCATTGAGAGAAAAGGTCTTTTTATTTTTTACTGAGCCGTTGGACTAGATGTAGATGATTGTAGGTGAGATCTGCATGTTTCACGCGTTGTAATGACAACGATCAATTGTAACACCGCGCCCTACCAAGTATGGAGACGCTATTGCAACGTACATACATAGGGAGGACATACCCTCATATACGTACGCTAAGCATATCAGTAGAGGTAGAAATCAGAGTATGGAAGTACAGTGGTAATATACATTCCAACATTACAGTCTAAGTATATTGTTATCACTCAGTGTGATCCAATATTACGTGAATATTACTCACGAAAACGTACAAAAGTACGAATTACAGGAGATTTACATAATCCAAGAGTGGTAGATGCTCTTGAACAGGAAGGAGAAATCTCAAGAGCCAGTCAAACGAGATAGGTCATGAGGATCTGCTACTAAATCACCACACTTTCTCTATGCACTCCAATCAGCAACAGAAAATCCCTAATACTCGAAGCTCCGGGATCTGAACATGTAGGTCCAAGGTTGTCAGAAAAACAACCCAACGAGTACATAAAATGAAGCCAAGTGGCAAGCACAGGCAACACATATGTACCCCTGATAAAGTGGATCGTGTGCTCAAGTCAGACAGGCAGGCAGTAAACAGTAAATGTAAATAAATCATATCTAATCAAATTTATCTAAGCATGTACGAATCATCATCTGTATATGTTATATGTAAATTTAGGCAAAATCAATTGTAAAGACTCAACCTTTGGATTCATGATATTAGGGGATAATCCAAACAAGAAAATCTTATACCTTACTTCACCATTAACTGAGCGTATACAAGTCGGATTGCTTAGGAACAGGTCCGTCCATAAGATCAGTATATGAATCTGTATATATAAATGTAGGCAAGACTAATTGTATATAACTATCCATGGGATTGGTACGTATGAGTTTGTTTGATTATTTTGGTTGTTTATTGTGTATATTTTGATGCATTTGAGTTTTTGATAAAACTATGTGTTTTGCATTTGAGTTTTTGACAAAACTATGTGTTTTCAATGCCTTATGTATTTAGCTCTTCATTGACATTTTTGATACATAGCATTATTTGAGGGGGAGCTTTCCAAGCTCTTCTTCCATTTTTTGTTTAAATAACCTATATGTTTTGTCATCATCAAAAAGGGGGAGATTGTTGGCCCAAGGTTACAATTACCCATGTTTAGTGTGTTTTGATGATTACAAATATATTAGTTATTTGTACTAATATTGCTTATTGTTTAAGTGTGTTTCAGGGTTCTAACTCTACTAAAAGGTTTACACCCTAAAAGAAAGTGTTTTGGACTCAAGTCTACTCAAAGTGGGCTCAAGACTCAAGTGTTGAAGACCTTGATGGTGAAAAGCCCCCTTGAAGAGCTTGTAGTACTTAGAACCAATGTAAGAATTAGAATGTTAAAGTTTGAGTGTTGGATATTGGCTCTAGGATACACACACACAATTTGGTTTTGTTAAAATGTGTGTCTTGTATTTAAGTTTTCATGTTTTAAAAGGTTTAGGTTTCATGCCTTAAATATATATTTACATGACTCTATATTTTACAAAAATAAATACCATGTTTAGATCTTGTTTATATGCTCCTACTAGCATATTATTTAAGTTTCCTTAAAAGTCAAAAATTATTTCGCAAAATTTTTCAAGTCAAAAATACCTGTTTTTCCTGTTTCAGGCTGACCGGCCGACCGGCCCGGTCGACCGGCCACTGTGCCTGGGCGTGCACGTCTGTGCACGTCCTACGGTCGACCGGACGGTCGACCGTCTGAGAACAGGATTGCTCTCGGGTTTTCTGGGTCGACCGTCCGGTCGACCGCTAGAGGAAAACTGAGAGCAGGTTTGTTCTCGGGTTTTCTGGGTCGACCGGCCGGTCGACCGCCAGAAGACCCGAGCCAACGGCTCTTTGACCAGCTGAGCTGGCGGTCGACCGGCCCGGTCGACCGCCAAGCCTGCTGCTGCCCAACGGCTCTTTCCTCTTTTGTGCAATTCTGAAATCTGTTTTTTGATCTGTTTTTTTGGCAGACTTTTACAGGGTTTTTCAGTTCTTTTTCAGAGCAAATAAGCTCTAAATAAATTGTTTTAAACCTTTTTTTCTCCCTATAATAGAGGAGAAGACTCTCTTACAAGATACCAAGAAAAATCCTCAAGTTTTCAAAGTTTTCAAAAGAGAAAAGAAAAGTGTTTAAGCTCTCCATTTCCAATTCTTTCTTGAGCTAGTTTTCAGTTGTGTTCCCTTGCAAAAATCATCTCTACAACTGAGTTTTTCTCACTACACTTTATAGAGCCAAAAATCCCTAACTCATTCTATAGTGAAGTTGTAAAAAGAGTGAGAGTGTTGTAAAAGAGTTTGGTGATCTTGTTGTGATCACTCTTGTTCTTGTTCCTCTTCTTGTTCTTGTGGAGACACCTCTTCGGTAGAGGTTATTGTACTTGGTGGAGCTCGGTGCTCGGGTCTTCGGTAGACCGTTGTAATCGTCCTCGGTGGATAGTGGAAACCCTTCACGGAGGTGAAGGCGGGGAGTAGAGCGGTGGCTCGAACCTCGAAACAAACATCTTGTGTTTGCGATTGCCTTGTGTCCATTCTTGTTTTAAATTTCTATTGCACTATATTGCTTTCTATTACTTACTTGTGATCTTGTTTCTTTCCTTGTGCATTACTTCAAGCTTGTAATACTTGTGATATCTTGTGTGCATTTCATCATTGCATTTTATTCATAATTTGTTCGATCAATTCTCCTACAACAAGGTTGCATTGCGCACCTCTAACCCATTCAAGGGGAATTGGGAGGAAGGAGTTCAGAACCTCTCACAGGGTATTCGGCTCTTAGTCTTGTTTTGAGAGATCGTTGCATCATTCATCATACTTAGTTTTAAAAAGATTGTTAGATTAGCAATAACACCTATTCACCCCCCTCTAGGTGTTTTTCACAACAATTATATAAAAATTTTGAAATATATAATTTTCACACGTCGAAGCAGGAAAACCGAAATAAAGCGAGAGTACTCCCTAAAGAAAAAAATAGTACTCTCTACAAGGGACATGTACTCGCCTAGATATTTACTCGGGCGCGCTACAGTTACTGGGGATTTTCTAGAGAGAAAGAAAGAGGAGAGAGAAAGAGAAAGAGTAATGAGAGTAAGGGGACCAAGGGATGAGAAAGAGTGGAATGAGAGAGGGAAGAGAGAGTGGTGTTAGGATTATGACGTGAATATTACGTGAAGGTTGATTAATGTCGAATTTGATAGTTTTCTTTTCGGATCTGTTTTGAGTCTGAGTTGAATTCAAGTTTCCTTTATTCTGATTGAAGGTGTTTTGAGTCCGAGTTAGATTTAAGTTTCTTTTATTCTGATTGAAGGAGCTTGTTTAGGACTAGGAGAGTTCTATGGTCTATAAATAACCCCTTAGGGGTAGCCTTCAATGTATTCCAAGAGAATTCTATGAATTTGCAATTCCCAAGGGTGTAATTCATCTAGGTGAAAAATTCGTGAGAGAAGCTTAGCCACAAGGGTTCGCTGTTCTTGGCAGCCATCAAGGGATTGTAACTTCTCAGCATGAGATGTAAGTAATTTTATTGTACTCCCTCAAGGTTTTAATAAAGTTTATCCCCCTTCTCCCGCGGACGTACATACGATCTGTTTAATCGATAGAATCACGTTATATTGTGTGTTGGTTTTCTATCTACTTTGGAATATCTTCTTCTTCTCTTCTTCAAGTTATATTAGTAGATCCTGTGATTTATTTTCACTGCGCCACCCCAGTCAATCTGGTCGTGGGGACGTCCTCCCTTGAAATAACAACAATAGGTTTCAGAGCATACAAATTATTTCCCAACAATTGGTATCAGAGCAACGTCAACGTGAAGATGTCTGCGATCAAGTTCGCTATTCAGAAGTTTGATAGCATCATCAATTTTAGCATGTGACAGATTAGGATGAACGCCATCCTTACCCAGAGAGGGTTGAAGAAAGCACAACTCGGGAGGCTTGGATGAGTTTTCTACAGAGAAAATAATGTCCTCGTTTGGGAGCGACTTCAGGACCACTATCTGAAGAAGTCGTTGGCGAATAGGTTGATTCTGAAGCAGTGTCTCTTTCTTCTCCGCATGCATGAAGGTACACCTATCAAGTCTCACATTATAGAATTTTCCTCTATTATCAATGATTTAGATAAGATAGAGGTTAAGATAGAAGATGAGAATCAAGCACTTCTATTACTGTGTTCTTTACTTTCTTCATATAAGAGCTTTAAGGAAGCTAACATCTATGGAGGCAAGTCAACAATCAAGGTCAATGAGGTTAAGGAGCATCTGTTTAATAAGGACAAAATTGATACCAAGTTGAGGATGAGTCTCATCATGATAATTCTGAGCAAGTTCATTATTCAAAGGAGAAGAGTAATAATGGAAGTTTCACGGGTAACTAAAACACAAGAATTTGATGTGCAACTATTGTCACAAGAAGGGGCACATTAGATCTGAGAGTTGTCTTCGAAAGAAGAAACAACCAGATACTAATATCACTGAACTAGTTGAAGGAGATGAAGAATAGTGCGACGTTCTATCTGTTATAAACAGACCAGTTGGTAACAAAGATAGATGGGTCATAGATTCTGGATGTTCACAGCATATCAGTTCCAATAGGAAGATGTTCTCTTCATACACTTCGGTTCAAGGGGGAGAAACCTTCATCGAGAATTTTGTTACAAGCAAGGTAATTGGCTAAGGAACGATCCAGTTTCAGTCTCATGATGGATGCATCACTACTCTTCCAGGTATTTGTCATGTTCTCGAATCAAGGTACAATCTCATCTCTCTGGAGCCCTACAAGGGGAAAGGTTCTATTTCAGTTCGAAAGGTGATCTTATTGAAGTTTCCAAAGAGGCCCATGTGATGTTTCAAGCCGAACGTGTTGGCAATGTGTATATGTTACGAAATTCAGAGGTTACAGTTGGTGGATTGCAATTATCCTTGGCTTCAAAAACAGTTGTTGTGGAACAATCAGAGACTACATGGATTCAAACTCGGATGTTCAATTGTACCCTGAAGGGAGATTGGGCCTAGGCGCGCAATGAGGTAGTCTAAATCGTTACCTCTATGGTGGAGCATGTTCTCATAGATCCTGTGTAGATCAAGGAGATCATTGGGTAATAAAGTTCAGGTTAGGTGAGCTTATTCGACCTAATCAAGATATGAACCTGATTGAGGGGGAAACCATGCACAAAAAGTGTCTTTTTGAAGTCAAGAGGTAAAATGCGTGTGCTTTGGCTTCCTCGATACTTCCGTTATAGCATAGAGGCTAAACGGGTCGAATCCACAAGGACGGGAGGCGAAAGAAGATTTCACAGTATGCTCACGTATGTTTAAAGTTTCTTAAATGTTTTAAAGAATCAAAAGAAAACAAAACAAAAAATGAGAAGAGAAGAGTACGGTGAAACACGAAGAACTGGAAACATAGAAGAGAAGATATTTGTGATTTTTGATAGTATTTCTAAAACAAAGTGAAAAAGAAAGAAAACTCATGGCTACTACTACTACTAATGGCTCCACTAACCATGTTAACCTCTTAGTGATAGTTCTCACATGTATCCTTGGTCATCACTAGTCATTGGTTCAAGAGCGTTTCAAAGTATGACCCATAAGATTACTCATAACATCTAAACTCAAATAAGTGCAAGCTACACTTAAACCATCAAAACTAAATAAGAGCAAGAGTGGAATATATTAATGTTAGCTTGCTAGAGAGTTAGGATGTTAGAGTGTTAGGATGTTATCATGAGCCATCAATGGCTCTTACAAGAGCAAGGCCAAGTAGAGGCTATTAGATTCATGTAGATTATCAAGTAAGGAGTTAGCATAGTTAGTGGTTAGTGGTTAGTTACCATGAGAAGAAAATTAGCTAAACATATAAAAAGAGTTAGAGAGAAGAAAATAAGAAGAGATAAAGAGAGAACCTTTCATAGAGTATCACCCTCTATTACAAGTACTCTTGCTTTCATCCTATGTCCTACTCACTTCCTTATTACAGGATCTACAAAAATGAAAAAAACAAAGGAGGAAGAAGTAAAACAACTAACCTTAACTATCCTAAGGAGAAGAATTACCCTAAAAACTATACTCAAGAACTCTCCTCCTCTGCTCTGAAGAATACTGGGCTTTTATAGGCAAAACTAGCGGTACAGGAAGGCCATACTGGGCCATACGGGGCCACGCGTCGAAGTACTACGCGTGGTTCTAGAACATGGCCGTCAAAACACGGCCATGGCCGCGTTTCCACGCCCATGCTGCGGCCGCACGCGCAGCGCTGTAGCGTGGGCCTTGTACCTGCAGTATGGGTTGTGTTCTGATCTCTGATTTCTTATTTTCTGCTCCCTATAGTAGTAGAATGGTTTTTTAAAGTCAATGACTTTATTAGGATCTAAAAATTACCAAATAAATGTTATTTTTAATCTTCTTCATTCCACACTATAGACCTAGGAACCACAAGAAAATCATTATTAGCAATATTTTATAAAGAATAAGTGTGAAAATATGGTATAAAATATGCACTATTGGAGACCAATCACACCCTCACACTTATCTTTTGCTCGTCTCGAGCAAAACAGAAAAAACTAAAGAAATTATTACACCACTTTCGCAGGTGACGCGATTGTACTGAGCATGTGCAATAAGCTGTTAAACCTTTAGGTTTTTCCTAGAGGAGGAGTTTTGTCTCCTGAGGGTTTTCAATGGATTACACCCACAAAATCCATAAAGAAATAAAACAAATGTTAGTATTTTGAAAACGCATTTTGAAATATTTTTGTGAAAATTTAAGTGATCCTAGATTATAAGTTAACCAGAAATTATTCTTCCTTAAACTAAGTCTAAATGCAAAATCTTGTCATAAATTAAATATAAGAATTTAAAATTGAGTCGATTTTTTGATCTTTCATAAAACTCTTAGAAAAATATGCACTTTTTAAACTGTGAAGATTTTTGGGATATTGACTCTAACTTTCATGCCATTTATTTATATTATTTTTTTGTTTCCTAGTTTTCTTAGACTTTCTTATTTACCCAGGTAGTGAGCCTTTAGTCAGTGATTCCTAGACTAGACGATTTTAGAGCACCAGATGAGAAAACATCTCTCGAGTTTAAGGTCTCGAGTAAACAAGGCCGCAAAATTGAAGGGGATCATTTTGTTTTTGTCCATCGTTTTAGGCGTGGATAATCATGCTTCCTGAGACATAATTACCCAGTTTCAATAAGTGATTTTATTATCATTTTTTATATATATTTTTTTATGCCATTTTCAGTTCTTGTTTCAATCTCAAAAATTGTGTAAGTGTGAAGTGCATATATCTAAGGAAAAATTCAAGATAAAATTATCTTTTTAATCTTACTTCTTATCCTAAAATTTAAACCAGGTCTATTATTTTGACTCGGTTTAAAATTTCATAATTTTAGGTCTTCTTAATTCCTAAGATAATCTTAATTTTCTTAAAAATAAATCAAAAATATTTCTCTTATTTTAAAAGGTTTTGTAAAAAGAAAAGAAAAGAGTTTTTATACAAAAAAAAATCTAAAATTTTTCTAAAAGAAGTGTAAAAGAAAGAAAGTTTAGAACAACCTACGTTAGTAAACCCTCCCCCACACTTATCTCATGCATTGTCCTCAATGCATCGTGAATGTGTATATACATGAAACAAATAAAAAGGAAGGAAAATTACCTCATGGTGGTGGTTCTGGTGGCGTCTTGATTGGGCCAAGCATTGCTACCCAATCAAGATAATGTGGCGGCTCACGAAACCTTTGTTGACCTCTTTTCTATGTACATATTTACAATCCCCAATATTAATACGATTTTGCAAGATCCTATCATGAAAATTATTCCCTTTACATGACTAATCTTAGAAGATCATCACTGAGTCATTCTGGTCAATACCTTGGTCTAACAATAGAATGTGGTTTTGTGGAATGGATGATTTGGGTTTTGAAATGAAAAGTTCGAGAACCAATACTAACTTGAAAAAATCAATTTTGGGTTCGAGAGTCGATTTAGGTTCAAGAGTTGGGTCCATATCAAAGAATTTAGTTTCATATTCTATTCCCACCAATGAAATGTGACTATCTAAAAGAGGTGGTTCAATTTCAAAATCTATGGATACATGAATCAATATGGGCTCAAAAAATGGATCCAACTTGGGTAAGGATGTCAGAGTCAACATAAATTCAAAGATTGGAATTGAATCACAAAGTTGTGGGTCGGGTTCATATTCATATTCAAGTTCAATTTTTTAAAATAAAAACTTGTCAATGGGTTGATATTGGTCAAGTTTAAGGTTTAGTGGTGAAATTGAATCTTGGTCAAAGTTTTCAAAATTTCATGATTCTTGATTTTTATCAATATGATTAGAAGTGTTAGGAATAGTCAAAGATTGGGTAGGGAGAGTTTTCTTATTCCTACGCATGTTTTTCAATCGACTAAGTCTTACTTCTATCATACGGAAAGGATCGCTTTGGAATTGAATCATGGATTTCATACTCTTTTCTAAGTCAGCATGTTCTTCTTACTGTGGGACTTGAAAAATGGAGTAAGGATCTTAGATTTGAAAACTTTGATGAGATTTCGAGTATTCTAGATTTTGAATTCATCGCTCGAGTTCCTCTAAGATTTTCATTCTTTTTTCCCAGTCAATTAGTTCTTCTAATGGTTGTTCAGGAGAAGGAGTATATGAAGCTGGATGTTGATAAGGCGGTTATCCATATAACTCGAGAGAGTTGTATCCCCACTGACTCTATGAAGAGTAGTGATGATTATTTCAATCTTGTTCATAATATTGGGACTGGGGTATATATTGATTCGGATAAGACCAATCTGGCATACTTAGTTGGTTAGAGTTATGAAATGCCAGGTTGGTAATATTCGAGTCAAAAGAGGTCGGAGTGAAGTATGGATCACTATATGCATTGGAATAATTATAAGTGTAATCCATAACACAAAGATGTCCAAAAAACAAAATAAAAACAAGCAAAAACAACCAAACAAAGAAATTTTTTTTTAAAAAACAAGCCTATACTAGGGTTGACCTAGACCTAGACGACTCCTAACTGGTTAGACTGTTTACAGTGGATACACTATAGAAATCTGACCACAGGTTAATCGGCCAAGTAGGGCAAGACCAATGGAGGTATTCGTGTCGGAGCAACGGGCCTAATTATGCCAAATCACTGTTCTTTGAGGTTTCGCCTCTCAATCCTCAACCTTTGACACCGATTTGACAAGAGTCAAACTCTAATAATTTTTTCCTTAGGTCAATCTCCTAAATGAGTCCAAGATGTCCCTAGGGGTCAATGTCTAGTAAGTTTTATTTAGGTTTGGGTTGTGTGAGTAGGAAGGTGATTTTTGGGTTAAGTGAGGGTAATGACTTCCCCACCTTATATTTTATTGAGATATGCCCTTAAGTTCAATTCGTGGAAGTGTGCAATATAGATAAGAATGAACACACAAAGCGAGTAAATCACCCACATGTTTGTCCTAAGCTATATGCAATGCAATATGTACTCCTCCGTCAAGATCACAACAACACAAGAACAAAATACATATATTGAAATTGAAATCAACATGTGCCTAGATGCAAATGTCTATACTGATTTAAAGCATCCAATTTTCATATATTAGCTCTTAATTATTATAGTGCACAGGTAATCTAAACAAAAACTAGCAGTAGAATATAGCAATATACAAGAATTTACCTAACTATACAAATGCAAGTGTGGACTTCTACAATGCTAAAAATTTGACCTGCACACCAGAAACAAAAAAGAAAAGTTAACAAAAATGTGAAATTAAACTGTTCCCATCCCGACAACGGCGCCAAAATTTGAGCGGGGGGAAACCGTGCGCAAAAAGTGTTTTTGAAATCAAGAGTTAAAGTGTGTGATTTGACTTCCTTGATACTTCCGTTATAGCATAGAGGCTAAACGGATCGAATCTATAGGCGATAGAAGGTTTCATGGTATGTTCATGTATGTGTTCAAGTTTCTTCAACGTTTTAAAGAATAAAAGAAAAGAAAAGAAAAAAGAGAAGAGAAGAATACGATGAAACACGAAGAAGTGGGAGCATAGAAGAGAAGATATTTGTGATTTTTTATAGTATTTCTAAAATAAAGTGAAAGAAGGAAAACCTATGGCTACTAACTACTAATGGATCCACTGACCATGCTAACCTCTTAGTGATAGTTACCTCACATGTATCCTTAACTATCACTAGTCTTTGGTTCAAGAGCGTTTCAAAGCATGACCCATAAGATATCACATTCAAACTCAACAAATAAGTGCAAGCTACACTTAAACCATCAAAACTAAATAAGATCAAGCATGAAATAAAGTAATGTTAGCTTGTTAGAGAGTTAGGATGTTAGAGTGTTAGAATCCATCATTATGAGCCATCAATGACTTTTGTAAGAGCAAGGCCAAGTAGAGTCTATTAGATTCATGTGGATTATTAAGTAAGGAATTAGTATAATTAGTGGTTAGTAGTTAGTTGCCGTGAGAAAAAAATTAGCTAAGCATGTAAAAGGAGTTAGAGAGAAGAAAACAAGAAGAAATAAAGAGAGAATCTTTCATAGAGTGTCACCCTCCATTACAAGCACTCTTGATTTCATCCTATATGCTATCTCTTCCCTATTACAGATCTAAAAGAAATAAAAAATACAAAGGAGAAAGAAGTAAAACAACTAACCTAAACTATCTTAAGGAGAAGAAACTACCCTATAAACTACACTCAAGAACTCCCTCTCTGCTCTGGAGAATACTGGGCTTTTATAGGCAAAACCAGCGGTACAGGAGGGCCATACTAGGCCATACGGGGACACACGTCGAAGTATGACACGTGGCTCCACAACATGGCCGCGTTTCCGCGGCCATGCTACGGCCGCTCGCGCAGCGCCACAGCGTGGGTCTTGTACTTGCAGTATAGGTTGTGTTCTGATCTCTGATTTCTTGTTTTCTGCTCCCTGCTGCAAGATGGGCTTCCAAAGTCAATGGCTCTATTAGGATATAAAAATCACCAAATAATAGAAATTTTTGATCTTCTTCTTCATTCCACACCATGGACCTAGGAGCCACAAGAAACCATTATTAGCAATATTTTATAAAGAATAAGTGTGAAAATATGGTATGAAATATGCAATATTGGAGACCAATCAGAATCCCATGAGGGGATTATGGAGAAGAGGGAGTGAGATGGAGACAAAGTCAAGTTTGTTAAATTGTCTGTGGATGCGAGCACATGGAGCATGGTGGGTATTCTTGGACTTGGACGTATTTAAGTCAAGGGGGAGAATGTTAGGATTATGACGTGAATACGTCGTGAATAGTTTTTTTTGTAATCACCTAGAGGGGGGTGAATAGGTGATGGCTAATCTAATGGTCAAATAATGCGGAATTAAAAACTATTTAATACAAACTAAAACTTCTTAAACTAAACACCACGTATAACACAAGAGTGTAGCCAGATTCCCCATGAAGGGCTCTGGACTAACTCCTCAAGATTTCTCTAAATAAGAGTTGAGGTGCCGCATTGGCTCTCTTGATTAAATACAAGTGTTAGCAAACAATCACCAAGCATATACAATATGAGCACAAGTATATCTAGCAATAAATGATGAAAGCAATATAAGCATGCAAGATATAAACAAATAAGAGATAGAGAGAGCAATCGCAAACACGGGAGATTTGTTTCGAGGTTCGAGCACACTTGCTCTACGTCCCCGCCTTCAACACTATGAAGGATTTCCACTAAAATCGATCCCACCGGATCACTCGGTGTCGCAACACCTACAAGGCGAGTTCACACTTGAACTCCTTGGACTCTCTAGTCCCGAACACACCGCAAGCCCACAAGCTCGCTGAGGCCGCACCTCAAACACCGAGTTCACACGCGAACTCGAAACACCGCGAACCCGCAAGTCCGCCTCCTCAAAGTACAAAGTAGAACTTTGGTGATCACAACACTTTGATCACCTAAAATCCTCTCACAACAAATATCCCTATAGGTAGATATAGCAATGGATAGCTCAAGTGTTTGTGTGAGAAAACTAGGATTGAAATGGTGGAGAAAAACTAAAGAAAATCACTTTTAAAACACTCTTGAAAATCTCTCCTTTTTATATGGCAATTTGGCTCTTAAACAAGTGGAGATAAACACCTAATAGAGTTGGAAAACTGGCTCAAAATCTACTTAAAAATCTTAGGTAAAACAGCCCCAAAACCCCCTTTAAATAGGGCTAGAAAAACTAGCCGTTGGGCATTTTTTTAGCGCTGGCAGTCGACCGGCCCGGTCGACCGCCAACGGTCAGAAATCTGACCGTTGGAACCTCGGTCGACCGGCCCGGTCGACCGTTGCCTGGAACAGAGAACAGAGTTCTCTGTCGGTCGACCGGTCCGGTCGACTGGGGCTTTCCAGAGAGCAGAAGCTCTCTGCGGTCGACCGGGTCAGTCGACCAGCCCTCCAGCAGACCTGGCGTGCACGTTCTGTGCATATCGGTCGACCGTCCCGGACCGACTTCAAGCTCGGTCGACCGGCAGAAGCCAGAAAATAGATTTTTGGGAAAAGAAAACTTGGCATTTTGGCTATGATAAAATCCCATAAAATCATGAAAAATCTACAAAAATAGGTTCAGGATTATACTTTTATAAACAAACATGTTTGAGCAAAATCAAGACATGTTACAAACAATTTGAACTATTTTTGTAACTTAGAAATTTTGGCTAAAAACAAAAACTGTATTTTTCCAAAATTGGTTTTTCCAAAACTTCTTTTTCCAAAACTTCTCCAAATACAAAAACAAGATATTTTAAACACTTTTAAAGCATCGAGTGTATGGATATGATCCACTACACATACATGGTGAAATATCTATGTTTTTGACAATAAGCACTAAATATGATTTTGGTTAAATACATGTAAACTTTGAATACCAAAAACCAAACCGGTATTTTTCAAAAAGAAAACTCTTTTGTATTTTTCCAAATAAAATTCTTTTATGAAAAACTTATCTAAATCAAGAGTGTGTGTGTGTAAGATATACTTGAGCAATCCACCAACTATTCTATCCTTTACATTTTAATCTAAAACAAAATCTTATAAAACAAACCTAGACTCAAGTCTTGATCTTGAAGTCTTCTCATCTTCTTGACTTGGTCCAAACTTGATCCAACGAGCTAGACTCCCCTTGAGTACCTGATGTGGTCTTGATGCACAAGCTCTTGAATCAAACCGTGTTAGCTCCAAAACTTGACTTTAAATCCTTTGTTGAAGCTACACACCTACTAAGATCTTGATCACAAATCTGAGACTAAATAAACACAAGATCATTAGTACTATAACTACATGAGTTGATCATCATCAAAACTAGAGTGATGGGCCTTTGGGCCAACATGATTAATATCAGATATGGCAGTTTTCTTTTCTAAATCTGTTTTGAGTCCGAGTTGGATTCAAGTTTTCTATATTCTGATTGAAAGTATTTTGAGTCCGAGTTGGATTCAAGTTTTCTTTATTCTGATTGAAAGAGTTTGTTTAGAACTAGGACAGTTCTATGGTCTATAAATAACCCCTTAGGAGTGGCCTTCAATGTATTCCAAGAGAATCCTATGAATTTGCAATTCCTAAGGGTGTAATTCATCTAGGTGAGAAATTCATGAGAAAAGCTTAGCCACTAGGGTTCGTTGTTCTTGGTGGCCATGAAAGGCTTGTAACTTCTCAGCGTAAGGTGTAAGTAATTCTTATTGTACTCCCCTAAAGTTTTAATAAAGTTTCTCCCCCTTCTCCCATGGACATATACACGATCTGTTTGATTGATGGATCCACGTTTATTTTGTGTTGACTTTCTATCTACTATGGAATATCTTCTTCTTTTCTTCTTCAAGTTGCCTTAGTAGATCCTGTGGTTTATTTTGATGCACTACCCCAGTCGATCCAGTCGTTGGGGCATCCGCCCTTGAAATCACAACAATTGGTGTCAGAGCATACAAATTGTTTCACAACAAGTGGACTCTCAAATAACAGGAAAGAAGAAAGAAGAAAAGAAAGAGAAGAAGAAAGAAAAGAAAAAGAAAATAGAAGAGAAAGAAAAGATGAGAAAAAAAAAGAGAGTGGAAAGGAAGGCCATGGCCGACTGGTGCCGGCCTCCCAAGGCCGGTCGGGACAAAGCCATCGGCAGCGCAGCCTAGGTGGCGGCCTAGGTGGGTGGCGGCCTAGAAGAAGAAAGGTGATAGAGGTGATGTAGATGATGATATTGTAGATGGATGTTTAAGGTGATGATGGTATTGATAGTGGAATCGGAAGTGGGTGGGGTTTGGGTGGTGATTATGGTAGAGATTGTGGTGGAATTGAAGTGGTGGTGAAGATTTGGTGGTGGAGGAGATGATAGGTGGCAATGGAAAATTGGGGAAGAAGATGGAGGAATTGGAGAGTTGGAGACGAGATGGTGGTAAATTGGAAGAGTTGAGAGTGGTGGTTGGCCGGAGTGGGTCACCGGCAAGTGTTGGCCACCGGAGTAGAGGCCGGCGGTGGTGTCAGGTGGGGGAGGCCGACTGTGAAAGAGAGAGGAAGAGTTGGAGAGCTTGAGAGATTTTTTTTTACAGAGTATTAGAGAGAGAATAAGATATTTAGAGAGTGGGTTAGAGAGTGGGAGAGAGATTAGGAGAGTGGGTAAGAGAGAGGGATTAAGAGAGAGGATTAAGGAGGTCAGTTGGCTTCTGGAAAAGGAAAGAAAAAGAAGAAGAAAAGAAGAAGAAAGAAAGAAAAGGAAAGGAAAGGAAAGAAAATGAAAAGTAAAAGGAAAAGAAAAATAATTGGAAAAATAGGAAAGATAAAGAAAAAGGGAAAAAGAAAAGGAAAAGTGGAAATTTTATGTAGAAAAGTAGAGAAAGGAAAAAGAAGAAAAGAAAAAAAAAGCCAATTAATGTTATTTTAATCGGGTAAAAATTGACCAATTCAAAAAAGTTTTCAAAAAATTCTATAAAATAGAAAATATTATCCTGAGAAACAATATGAAATCAGATTCAAGAAATTCAGTCTGGTTTGTAAATTAAAAATCTTGAAATGTATCGCTGATACCGGTCGAGACCGGTTTGACCAGATTTTTGAGTAATTCAGAAAATTCCTGAATGCACAAAAATAGAAAATCTAATTTTAAAGGATAATTTGAAAGCATATTCTAAAATTTATCTTCATTTATGAATTAAAAATCTTGAAATCAACCTGTGGTACCTGTCGATACCGGCTTTAGAAGATTTTGTAAAATAATTTAGAAAAATTCAAAAATCATGAAAAATATAAAATATTATAAAACAGTATTTGAAACTGAAATCAGTCACATTTTATTACCAAAAATATCAAATCAAGCAACACACTAAAATCGGGTCCCTGGTTCAGACTGGGGCTGACACTGAGTCTAAAATTCAGATCCTGTTGGCCCAAAGGCCCATCACTCTAGTTTTGATGATGATCAACTCATGTAGTTATAGTACTAATGATCTTGTGTTTGATTAGTCTCAGATTTATGATCAAGATCTTAGTTGGTGTTTAAGTTGGTGTTTAGCTTCAACAAAGGATTCAAAGTCAAGTTTTGGAGCTAGCACGGTTTGATTCAAAAGCCTATGCATCAAGACCACATCAAGTACTCAAGAGGAGTCTAGCTCGTTGGATCAAGTTTTGGACCAAGTCAAGAAGATGAGAAGACTTCAAGTGAAGACCTTCAAGATCAAGACTTGTGTCTAGGTTTGTTTTTATAAGATTTTTTTTAGTTAAAATGTAAAGGATAGAATAGTTGGTGGATTGCTCAAGTATACCATATACACACTCACTCTTGATTTAGTTGTGTTTTCATAAAAGAATTTTTATTTTGAAAAAATACAAAAGAGTTTTCTTTTTGAAAAATATCGTTTTGATTTTTGGAATTCAAAGTATACATGTTTTAACCAAACCATATTTTAGTCAAAAACATAGATATTTCATCATATATGTGTAGTGGATCATTTCCATACACTCTATACTTTAAAAGTTGTTTAAATATCTTGTTTTTGTATTTGGAGAAGTTTTGGAAAAATCTATTTTGGAAAAATACAGATTTTGTTTTTAGCCAAAATTTCTAAGTTACAAAAATAGTTCAAATTGTTTGTAACATGTCTTGATTTCACTCAAACATGTTTGTTTAGTCAAGTATAATACTGAACCTATTTTTGTAGATTTTTCGTGAATTTATGGGATTTTATTTAAGATAAAAAGCCAACGTTTTAATCCCTAAAAATGTCTGGTCTGGCTTCTGCCGGTCGACCGGACCGGTCGACCGAGCTTGAAGTCGGTCGACCGAGTCGGTCGACCGACGTGCACAGACGTGCACGCCAGTCTGGCTGGAGGGCCGATCGACCGGGACGGTCGACCGTCCAGAGAGCTCTGCTCTCTGGAAAGGCCCCGGTCGACCGGGCGGTCGACCGGACAGAGAGCTTGCTCTCTGTATCCAGGCCACGGTCGACCGGGCTGGTCGACCGAAGCTCCAACGGTCAGAAATCTGACCGTTGGCGGTCGACTGGGCCGGTCGACCGTCAGCCGCCAGGGCTGAAAATGTCCCCAACGGCTAGTTTTTCTAGCCCTATTTAAAGGGGCTTTTAGGGCTGTTTTAGCAAAGTTTTTGAAGTGATTTTGAGCCAGTTTTTCCTACTCTTTTAAGAGGTTTCTCCACTTGTTTTTAGAGCCAAATACTTCCATTTAAAAGGAGAGTTTATCAAGAGTTTTCAAAGTGATTTTCTTGAGTTTTCCTCCACAATTTCAATCCTAGTTTTCTCACACAAACACTTGAGCTATCCATTGCTATATCTACCTATAGGGATATTTGTTGTGAGAGGATTTTAGGTGATCAAAGTGTTGTGATCACCAAAGTTCTACTTTGTACTTTGAGGAGGCGGACTTGCTGGTTCGCGGTGTTTCGAGTTCGTGTGTGAACTCTTTGTTTGAGGTGCGGCCTCGGCGAGCTAGTGGGCTTGCGGTGTGTTCTTGCGAGAACGAGTGAAGGGACTAAAGTGTACAAAGAGCTTGTAGGTGTTGCGGCACCAAGTGATCCGGTGGGATCGATTTTAGTGGAAATCCTTCATAGTGTTGAAGGCAGGGACGTAGAGCAAGTGTGCTCGAACCTCAAAACAAATCTTCCGTGTTTGCGATTTCTCTCTCTTTATCTCTTACTTGTTTATATCTTGCATGCTATTATTTTCTTTATCTTTATATGCTTGATATATATTTGTGCTTATATTGTTATATGCTTGGGGATTGTTTGCTAACACTTGTATTCAACCAAGAGAGCCAACGCGACACCTCAACTCTTATTTAGAGAAATCTTGAGGAGTTAGTCCAGAGCCCTTCACGGGAAATCCGGCTACACTATTGTGTTATACTTGGTGTTTAGTGTAAGAAGTTTTAGTTTGCATTATAAGTTTTTAATTCCGCATTATTGACCATTAGATTAGCTCATCACCTATTCACCTCCCTCTAGGTGATTACAGTTGGTATCAGAGCCAAGTGCTCTTGATTTGGGTCTTACAACCTAGAGTTAAAGATCCTCATTTTATAGCTAATCACAATATTTGTATACACACCATGGATTGCATGTCACCTCCCACTTTCGATATTCTTAACTTCCAAACTTGGAAGGTTAAGATGTCTATGTACCTCAAAGGCCTAGGCATTCATGTTTATCTTGCTACTATTAAAGATTCATATGTTAACAATAGCAAGTATATTGAGGCTAACTCAAAAGCCATTCATGTTTTGAAGAGTACCCTAAACAATGATTATTTATGTAGGGTTGCTAATCTTGACTCGACTTTTGTAGTTTAGAACACAATACTCTCCCTTGGCGAAAATGAACAATATTATGCGGGGAGCGACTCGGATGTTAGAAGTGACGCTTTCAACGTGTGCTACATGGTCCAAGGGGATAACCCTCTTGAGGTAACTACCAAATCCGAGGTAGATGAAGATGTTGATATGTTATATGATGAGCTTACATCTTTTTGTCAACAACTTCTTGAAAAATATGAATTGCTTAAAAAGGATAATAAGAAAATGAAAAATTTGATGCCATGCTAAATGAAAAGATTCTTTGCAAGAAAAATTTGAAAATATTTCAAAAGAAAATGAATCTTTGAAAAATGAAAATATTTCCTTGCTTTCTAAATTAAATGATATGTGTAAAGGAAATACTTCTTTAAAAGATAAAATTGTTTTGGTGGAAAAATAAAGGAAGTTGCTTTGCATGAAAACACTTCTTTAAAAGAAAATTTGTAGAAAAAGAAAAAGTAAATGTTTCTAAAAGAAAAAGATTATTGATCATGCTCTTCATGCCTCAACCATTGATAAAAATGAAGTTAAAATTTTGAAAATAAAATAGATTGTTTAAGCTCAACTTTGAGCAAATGTGCTTTTAACCATTCTAGATTGGAGTCTTTTTTTCAAAGAAACAAACTCCACGTAATCATGCACATCACCCACATCATGCATATTCACTTTTTGCACGTCACGATCACACACATACACATATGCATCCTAGAGTGTACAAGTGTACACATTGTGGTCGCAAAGGTCATTTAGCAAATTTCTGTTATGATAAGATAAATGCTTTAAATTTTGCTAACAAAAATGTATGGGTTCCTTACAAAACTAACCCTCAATGACCCAAAAGAAAATGGGTACAAAAATCCCCACCTTTTGTATTTGATGTAGGTGCGGGCTCTCACAAAACGTGAGAGGGATGGTGCCTTGATGGTGGATGCACATGGACATGATGGACACACATTTGATGCACCGCTATCAAGGAGGTTTGGTGGGACAACCACCATGTTTTGGAGAATTGGAGCATAGTTCTTTGGTTTGGTAACTATCTCTAAAACTCATATTTTATTTACATGCTTTTATAATTGATAAATTTTTAGCATGTTTTATGTTTGTTAAAATATTCATGTTTTATTTGTTTTATGCTTCATGTGGTAAAAACTAGTTTAGATGTAGTTTTTGTCAAAACTTGGATTACACTTGTACAGGTAGTGAGTAACATTTGATTCATATACGTTTGCACTTCATTGTTCATTTGTACTCACTATATGCACATGTATAGCCTAGTTTTGATGATTTCCTCATTTACACTTGTTTTACCAATTTTCATGTTTTACTTCATGTATATGTAATTTGTATTCAAATCTAATAAATATACATGTATACCCCTTGAGTTATTTGCCTTCATGTAATTTACATTATGGACTCTTTTTATGTTTGGGATATGTATGCATATTGTTAGGATTGGATAAAAACATACATATACCTAGAAGTTTGTTTTTAAGATGAAAAATGAATTTTTATGATTTTCATCTTCTTATGAAAAATAAATTTTCATGTTTTGATAAAAATAATATTCATACTTGTTTTGAGCTTCATTGATTATCTTCATGGAAAATGCTAATTACATGATTTTTGTGCACTCACACTTTATTTGTTTATTCATGACCTTATTTCATGATTATTTTTGAGCCTTATAGATTTTGAGTGTCAATTCTTATGTATTTAGTATGTTTCATGATAGACATATAATTTGATTTCATGTTTTTGAAGGATCTTTAACTAGTTTTTCAAAAATTACTTTTAACTAGTTATTATTCTTCATTTGGTATTGATATTCAATGCTAAAATATTTTCAAAATGATTTTCGAAAACCCTTCCAACCCCTTATGGGTGGACGGATGGGCGATTATGTATTGCAAGCCTTATTGAAAATCTTTTACCTTGTGCATAAAAGGGTGGTAGACTATGAGTTATATACTTGATTTCAATTGATATTTTTTTGTATATACTCATATTTTGTTTCTACATATGTATGTTTCATTTCATATCAATTTCTATAGGTATTTTTTTCATACATATATATAATTTGTTTGTGCTTGATTTTCAAGATGTTTACATGTTTAAAGCATAAAGTATGTTTATGCTAAGCTTAATTCAAATCTTAATTTCAATTGAATTCTTAATTGGTATCTTAAATTTTGATTACAAGTGGTATCTTAAAATTTTGTTTATATGACATCTTAAAATTTGATTTACTAAGATATTTCAAAATTTTGTTTTATTGAGAAAATTAAAAATGTTTTGATGTGTATTGCCTATATGCAAGGGGAGCTTAACATCTCTTCTACATATAGATTCATGTTGAGTGTATCTTATATTGTGGAGCTTGACAACTCTTTTTATGCGGTACACGTGTGTAGGGGGAGCTTCACATCTCCACTTATGCATTGCATATTATGCGTTATGTGAGTTAGGGCTTGTCATCCCTTCTTCATGTAATGCATGTATGTAGGGAAGTTAACTTAGCGTCTTCCTCTTCATGAATGTATATCGCATATATCTTTTATTGATTTATTTGAGTTCACCTGTTTTGTTTTTACTTTACCCCTTTGTTGATGATTGATAAAAAGGGGAGAAGTATTTGGCAAAGTATTTGGTATATATGCATGTTTTCCTTGCTTTATTCATAAAGGGGAGAAGGATTTATGTTTATGCATATATGTTTTGTTTTGCAAAAAAGAGAAAAATTTGATTTGTTTTATGCTTGATTGGCATGTTTATCTCCTTGTATTTGCATACATGTTTATGAGCTTTCATTGCATATTTATTTGTTTCTTGTGATGCATGAGTTAAGGGGGAGCTTCTTTGAAGCTTTACTTTAATCCATGCATATATAACTATGAGTTTTGTCATCATCAAAAGGGGGAGATTGTTGGCCCAAAGACCCATTACTCTAGTTTTGATGATGATCAACTCATGTAGTTATAGTACTAATGATCTTGTGTTTGATTAGTCTCAGATTTATGATCAAGATCTTAGTTGGTGTTTAAGTTGGTGTTTAGCTTCAACAAAGGATTCAAAGTCAAGTTTTGGAGCTAGCACGGTTTGATTCAAGAGCCTATGCATCAAGACCACATCAAGTACTCAAGAGGAGTCTAGCTCGTTTGATCAAGTTTTGGACCAAGTCAAGAAGATGAGAAGACTTCAAGTGAAGACCTTCAAGATCAAGACTTGTGTCTAGGTTTATTTTTATAAGATTTGTTTCTAGTTAAAATGTAAAGGATAGAATAGTTGGTGGATTGCTCAAGTATACCATATACACACACACTCTTGATTTAGTTGTGTTTTCGTAAAAGAATTTTTATTTGGAAAAATACAAAAGAGTTTTCTTTTTGAAAAATACCGTTTTGATTTTTAGAATTCAAAGTATACATGTTTTAACCAAAACTATATTTTAGTCAAAAACATAGATATTTCATCATATATGTGTAGTGGATCATTTTCATACACTCTATGCTTTAAAAGTTGTTTAAATATCTTGTTTTTATATTTGGAAAAGTTTTGAAAAAATCTATTTTGAAAAAATACAGATTTTGTTTTTAGCCAAATTTCTAAGTTACAAAAGTAGTTCAAATTGTTTGTAACATGTCTTGATTTTACTCAAACATGTTTGTTTAATCAAGTATAATACTGAACCTATTTTTGTAGATTTTTCGTGAATTTATGGGATTTTATTTAAGATAAAAAGCCAACGTTTTAATCCCTAAAAATGTCTGGTCTGGCTTCTGCCGGTCGACCAGACCGGTCGACTGAGTTTAAAGTCGGTCGACCGAGTCGGTCGACCGACGTGCACAGACATGCACGCTAGTCTGGCTGGAGGCCGGTCGACCGGGACGGTCGACCGTCCAGAGAGCTCTGCTCTCTGGAAAGGCCCCGGTCGACCTGGCGGTCGACCGGACATAGAGCCTGCTCTCTGTATCCAGGCCACGGTCGACCGGCAACGATCAGAAATCTGACCATTGGCGGTCGACCAGGCCGGTCGACCGTCAGCCGCCAGGGCTGAAAAATTGCCCCAATGGCTAGTTTTTTTAGCCCTATTTAAAGGGGGCTTTTGGGGTTGTTTTAGCAAAGTTTTTGAAGTAGATTTTGAGCCAGTTTTTCCTATTCTTTTAAGAGGTTTCTCCACTTGTTTTTAGAGCCAAATACTTTCATTTAAAAGGAGAGTTTATCAAGAGTTTCAAAGTGAAGTTCTTGAGTTTTCCTCCACCATTTCAATCCTAGTTTTCTCACACAAACTCTTGAGCTATCCATTGCTATATCTACCTATAGGGATATTTGTTGTGAGAGGATTTTAGGTGATCAAAGTGTTGTGATCACCAAAGTTCTACTTTGTACTTTGAGGAGGCGGACTTGCGGGTTCACGGTGTTTCGAGTTCGTGTGTGAACTCTTTGTTTGAGGTGCGGCCTCGGCGAGCTAGTGGGCTTGCGGTGTGTTCTTGCGGGAACGAGTGAAGGGACTAAAGAGTCCAAATAGCTTGTAGGTGTTGCGGCACCAAGTGATCCGGTGGGATCGATTTTAGTGGAAATCCTTCATAGTGTTGAAGGCGGGGACGTAGAGCAAGTGTTCTCGAACCTCGAAACAAATCTCCCGTGTTTGCGATTGCTCTCTCTATCTCTTACTTGTTTATATCTTACATGCTATTATTGTCTTTATCTTTATATGCTTGATATATATTTGTGCTCATATTGTTATATGCTTGGGGATTGTTTGCTAACACTTGTATTCAACCAAGAGAGCCAACGCAGCACCTCAACTCTTATTTAGAGGAATCTTGAGGAGTTAGTCCAGAGCCCTTCACGGGGAATCTGGCTGCACTCTTGTGTTATACTTGGTGTTTAGTGTAAGAAGTTTTAGTTTGCATTAATAAGTTTTTAATTTCGCATTATTGACCATTAGATTAGCTCATCACCTATTCACCCCCCTCTAGGTGATTACAGATCCAATACCAAAATAATAACCAAGGTGATATTAAAAATAAATATGGAGAAAATCAAAAAATATGAGCGAAAAATCGGCACACGCATCCGTTTACGTATTCCAAAACAGGGTATTACACTCTACCCACCTCACAAAATTGTGTCCTCGCAATTTCTTTAAGGAGAGAGATGAGCATGAAAAGGATTAGAGTTAACAATCATAGCAAGAGAAAATGGGGATGATCAGAAAAAGTTATCGTTATAACAAGATATAATATGAATGCTCAGATAAGAATATCGACTTAGAATACAAAAAGTCGGGATGACGGAAAACTGAGAAGTAGAAAAATGGAAGGGTTTCAAGAGTCAAAAGAAGAACGATTAGAAAGAATAGATAACCATGTACATGTAGTTGGAATGTATACTCATGACTCATGCACCAGTTGCAAATTAATATCCAATTTACATGTCGACTGGTTGTATTAAACGTGGAAGAGCCTAAGCTCTGATACAACCTGTAACGCCCCGCCCACCGGATACGGAGATGCTACTATAACGTACATTCACAGGGCGGACATACCATCACATACGTGTGCTAAGCATATTAGTACATGCAGGAATCAGAGTACGAAAGTACAGTGATAATATATATTCCAACGTTACAGTTCAAGTACGTTGTTATCACTAAGTGTGATTCAGTATTGCATGAATATTACATTACGAGAACGTATAAAAGTACGATTTACAAGAGATTTACATAATCCAAGAGTGGTAGATTCTTTCGAGAAGGAAGGAAAATCTCAAGAACCAGTCAAATGAGATAGGTCAGAAGGATCTGCTACTAAATCACCACGCTTCCACTGTACACTCCAATTAGCAACAGGAAATCCCCAATACTCTAAGCTCCAGGATCTGGACATGCAGGCCTAGGGTAGTCAAAAAAGCAACCCAACGAGTATATAAAATGAAGCCAAGTAGCATGCAAAGGCAACACACTTATACAGGCGATATAGTGGATCGTGTGCTCAAGTCAGACAGGCGAGAAGTAAACAGTGAATGTAAATAAAATCATGTCTAAATCATATATATCTAAGCATGTACGAATCATCAATTGTTTATGTTACATGCAAATGTTGACAAAACCAATTGCATAGATTCAACCTCTAGATTCATGAGATTAGTACGTCGAGGGGATATTTCAAACAAGGAAACCCTCATATATATACCATTTACCTCACTTCACCATCAACTGAGCGTATACAACACGAATTGCTTAGGAACAGGTCCGTCAATAAGATCAGCATATGAATCTGTATATGTAAATGTAGGCAAGACTAATTGTATATACCTAGTTGCCAAATCTATGGGATTGGTACGTCAAGGGAGTAATCCAAACAAGAAAATCCTCATATGTGTGTGTGTGTCCCATTTCACCATCTGCTGAGTATATACAACAAGAATTGTCGAGAACTGTTATTTCAGTAGTGTCTTCATGTCATATATGTGGAATCATGATCAGTACTGAAGTCAAGTAGGTAGAATATTTATTATTATTAGAACTCGTCCTACTCAGATGTCTAGGAATGTGCCCTAGCGTTCCAGTTCACATATATCCACATAGGAGTAGTGGGGGTTGGTTATTGAAAACTGATGGAAAATCAAGATATCATGTTCATTATGGGCCCCGTGCTTACCCGGGACAACGACCTAAGTCAATTGGATCTGGCCTCCAATCTCAGCAGCTAGGCTATAAGGTCTCAGCCCTCGAATCAGTAGTAGGATCAGTACAGGGTGCCAGTACATCCCATCAAAACACCTATGACCTTAGGTAGTTCTGAACAGTGTTGCAACATCGAGCCATTATGAAGAAGTACTTATTGAAGTTCATCATCTTCCCCACCCTGGTGTAAGTTGTATCTTTATTATATATTTTTAGAATTTATTCTAGTTGGGCTTCATGAAACTGATTTACAAGGAAAACAGTAACAAGAGATGTGGGATTTTAGAGGTGGACCCAGTGGATACTTTGTCCCACGTGGCACTTAGTTTCACACACCATATGTATCAGTAATAGTAGTATCAGTATATCCTTATCCAGTGATTCAGTAATATAGTATTGACTAATCAGGAATTCAATTATATCCCCGTAAAAACAAACTCTGTGAATCTTATATTTTAATCTGTTCAGGATTCACAATGCCAAATCAGGAGTGAATCAGGAGTATTTGTCGAAGTCAGGAATCATGGTACCGTATCAGGTGTTAAATACTAAGCCTAGTATACTGTCAGGTGCCAGTCAGGTTTTATAGTATTTGGTAAATGGTATTGTTTGGTCAAATCAGTAGTATATTAGTATTTAATGTCAGTATCAGTGGTCAGTATCAGTATTAAGGTGTCAGGATTGTATCCATTGTCAATCATAATGCAGTATCAAGACTATCAGATGTCATATATGTTGCAAGCATCTAAAGCATCTCTGATATATATATATATATATATATATATATATATATATATATTATATATATATATATATATATATATATATATATATATATATATCACATCAGATATTTCAAACTCTTCATAGTCATAAATATAAGATAAAGCAGCTTGTAGCTAAGCACACAACAAGCGTGCAAGCAGTGCTGGAGGCACAAATAACGAACATTATTTAATCACTAAAGCACTCGATAGAGTTATAGGAATGACTCAGTTTAGACTAGGTGTTTGAAATCCGGCAGAATTTTGCCTAAGAAAGTCTAGTGATAAAGCATTGAGCGCTAAATACGCCTACCAGGTGAAGCTGAGAGACCGCGAACGGTCCAAGCGCACCCTCTTTCAGGGAAGTAGGCATAAGAGAGACAAAAAGATCTTTAAGGACAAAAGCCAAGTAGGTACCTGCATAAATAACATTAGTACACACAAACACACATATAAGCAGGAAAATAACAAACAACAGCGTTGGGCACTAAACGAGAGACCGTGAGGTCTAAGCGCACTCCCGGTAGGTACCACGCAATCTATAGGGCTTAAGGTACACTCTACGGTACCACCCACAGGATGCTAGGTACAGTCCACAGTCTCGGGTAGCTAGCCCAAGAAGTGGGCTATACCTGCAACCTGCGTCACCGTTAATTCCCAAAATATACAAAAAATACAGATAAATTCTAAAAATTACATCAAACGTCCAGAGCACTGATACAAGGTACTTATCACTACAAATACAATATTCACAAGTACAACAATTATATAAAAGTTTCTAATATATAATTTCCACCCGTTGAAGCAGGGAAACCAAAATAAAGTGAGAGTACTCCCTACAGGTATAACACTTGCTACAAGGGACAGGTGTTCGCCAAAATATTTACTCGGGCATGCTATGGTTACCAGGGATTTTCTAGAGAGAGAAAGAAAGAGGAAAGAGAAAGAGAATGAAGAGAGATAAAGAGAAAGAGGAGTAAGAGTGAGGGGACAAGAGAGGGGAGAGAGTGGAATGAGAAAGAGGGAGAGAGACAGTGGTTTGTCTGTTAACATGAAAGAAGAAAGAAGAAAAGAAAGAGACGAAGAAAGAAAAGAAAAAGAAGAGAAGAGAAAGGAAAGAAGAGAAGAAAAAAAGAGAGTGGAATAGGAGGCCATAGCCGGTTGGTGGCCAGCCATGGGAGGTCGGTCGGGGACAGGGTCGTCGGCGGCGCAGTCTGGGCGACGGCCTAGGTGGCTGGCGGCCAAGAAGAAAAAGGGAGATGGAGGTGATGTAGATAATGATGTTGTGGATGGATGTTCAAGGTGATGATGGTGGAATTGGAAATGGGTGGTGGTTTGGGTGGTGATTAAGGTGGAGATAGTGGTGGAATTGAAGTAATGGTGAAGAATTTGGTGGTGGAGGAGATGATGGACGGTGATGAAAATTGGAAAGAAGATGGACGAATTGGAGAGTTGGAGAGCGATGGTGGTGAATTGGAAGAGTTGGGAGAGGTGGTTAGCTGGAGTGTGTCGTCGGCGAGGGTTGGCCACAGGAGTAGCGGCCCGTGGTGGTGCCAGGTGGGGAGGTCGGCTGTGAAAGAGAGAGGAAGAGTGGGAGAGATAAAGAGATTTTTGTGAGGGTATTAGAGAGATTGAGATATTCAGAGAGTAGGAAAGAGATTAGGAGAGTAAGTAGAGAGAGGTTAAGAGAGGGATTAAAAGAGAGGAATAAGGAGGTCGGTTGGCTTCTGGGGGAAGGAAAGAAAAAGAAGAAGAAAAGAAGAAGAAGAAAGAAGAGTGTAGAAAGAGAAGAAAAGAAAAGAAAAGGAAAGAAAAAGGAAAAGGAGAAAAAAAGGAAAAGTAAAAGAAAGGAAAATAGGAAAAAGAAAGAAAAAGGGAAAAGAAACGTAAAAGTAAAAGTGGAATTTTTATGTAGAAAAGTAGAGAAGGGAAAAAGAAGAAAGAAAAGAAAAGCCAATTAATGTTATTTTAATCGGGTAAAAATTGACCAATTCAAAAAAATTTATAAAATAAAAAATATTATCCTAAGGAACAATGTGAAATCGGATTCAAGAAATTCAACCTGAATTGTAATTAAAAATCCTGAAATGTATCACTGATATCGGTCGACACAGGTCTGGCCAGATTTTTGACTAGTTCAGAAAAATCCCCGAAAATGCACAAAAATAGAAAATCTGATTTAAAGGATAATTTGAAAGTTGATTCTAAAGATTCAACTTCATTTGTGAATTAAAAAAATCCTGGAATCAACTGTTGGTACATGTCGATACTAGCTTTAGGAGATTTTGTAAAATAATTCAGAAAAATTTCAGAAAATCATAAAAAATTTAAAATATTACGAAATAATATTTGAAATTAAAATTGGTCAGATCTGACAACTAAAAAGTTCAAATCAAGCAGTACATTGAAATCGGGTTCCCGATTCAGACTAAGGCTGACACTGAATTCAAAAATCTAGATCCAATAGCAAAATAATAATCAAGGTGATATTAAAAATAATAGAGAGAAAATCAAAAATACGCGCGAAAAATTAGTACACGCATCCGTGTACGTGTTCCAGGAACAGGGTATTACATCAATGGTGCTGTTTTTATGGGATTGCATGCGGAGGAATCTACCTTCATCCATAATTGCCTGTGCTGAGGGACGTTACATGCTATGAATGTGAAAGAGATCAGGATGAACAACTGACAGTGGAGATTAGGGATAATCTGCCGCTGGAGCTTGGATCGAAGGGTTCTCGAATTTTTAGAAGGGAGGGAGATTCGGGATGTCCGAGTGGCAAAATCTTACAGGATGGTTATCTTCTGAACGGAGGATAAACTTCGGGAGAATCTAGAGTGGTGAAAACTGTTGGATGATTTTAATGATGTGAAAGTCTCGAAGGGGGTGCTCGTTTTCTTGGACACATGTCACCATCTTGATGAGGGTTAATTGTTTACCAGCAGTGAAGTGGCAATCCATCATCATGGACCTGGCAGAGGGAAAACTGCTTGCGGATTCATCTACCAGTGGGTCGGATGAGGGAGCCCATAGGCTAGTGCTTGTGTTTTGAGTGGGAAAAATCTCATCAACGAGACATCAAATGGGAGCTCTGAGATAGGAAAATTCCTGCAGCAGAGTAGGCTCTGAGATTGGGGAAATTCCATAACGGAAGATTTTGATTCCCGTTACCTAATCGAGAAGGAGCACGTAGGCAAGTTTGTGTTGCCGTCTCCTAGTGGGAGAAATCCCATCAACAGAGCATACATACACAGTCCTCTGAGTGGAGAAGATCTCATCAGTGGAAGGACCGACTCTGAGTGGGGAAAATCCCAGCAATAGAGTAGTTTGAGTGGGAAAAATTCCATCCGCTAAATGTCTAGTTTGAAAGGACTACAATAGTTAGGAGCAAAAATATCATTTTTTTCAATATTCGAATGGAATACATGAAATTAGAATACAAGAAGTGATAGGGATAAGAGTGATGTCTTGTCCCTTGGAAATGTGAAATAACTCAATTTTTTTATATTTGGTGATCAAGTGTTGTGGCTGGATAGGCGGTAGAGTATTGAGCTGTCCGGATCCGTAGGCTGCTTCAGGTGTGAGGATGTACTCTTTGAGTAAGTCTTATTGGATGAACTTTTTCAAGTACTTCCGAAGGGCTCAGCAATAGATGGTCTTGTGTCCCTTACAGTCATAATAAAAGCAATATTCTTCTGCTCTAGAAAATGTAAGATCGTATCAGATTTGTTTCAGATGCCTAACCCACAGCTGGTCATTGATGGTGTTGAAGACCTCGTTGATAGGAGTCTTAATGGAGCGAATTGTTGTTCCATTAGCTTGTAGGTTCAGAGCGGATTAGCGAAAGGATTGGGAGCACCTATCTTTTGAAGGCAGGTCACCCCCGGCTCAATCTGGGCGTGGTCAGAGACTTCGTGTGGAGCCTTCGAATTTCCTCTGATGTCACTATGTTTCACGATATAATTGAAGAAAGTATTCATTGCCTCCTCCAATTAGATGTAGGGATGAGCTATGATAGAACCTCGCTCATCTGGGTAACATTGTGCTTGAGAGGATGTTTGTACAAGGAGTGAGACTCCTGCAACCCGCTAATGAATGTGAGTGCAAAAAACATCCTTACCGCAGTTGGGGACCTTGGCAAGTTGGCTTTGGAAAAAATTTATGTATGATTTGAAGCTATCCCTCTGCCTCATCTTGACGGAGAGAAAATGATGTCTGTTCTTTTTGATTTCCTGGCGAGAGGTATACTGAGTGAGGAATGCTTCAGATACCTCCTCAAAGTTGCGAAGAAAAAGGGTGGCAGAGAGTAAAATCAATCTGATGTTACGCTTTTTAAACTGGAAGGGAAGATGAGGCACAAGAGTGGATCATTGCAGGAATAAATTGCTATCTTGTCCTGAAAATGCCTGTTGTACTGAAAGGGTCGCGCTAGCTATAGTAGCAGTCAAAGGTTGGAGTTAAGAACTTCTTTGAAAATTCACAATCCAGGATTTCTTCAAAAAGGGGGGAGTCGGAGATTTTGAAAGCTAAAAGCATTAGGTGCTTTGTAGCTTGGCTTCCGCGATCCCTCTTTGGATCATCCCGTAAGGGCATGGAGGTCAGGAGATCTACCAACTTCAGGCTCGCTTTCTGACTGTGTCGATATCTAGTTGTTCTGGAGGGCAATGATTTTAGTCTGGAGTTGGTTATTGAGTTACCTTAATGCCTCCTGCTCACAGATGGTATTCTCGCGATCGAGAGTCACCTGCTCCGATGACGACCAAACTGGGCTTGTTGTTCCTTCATCTGCTCTTCATATCGGTGAGCATCTGAATGAGGTGGTCTTTATACTGCTATAGTGGTTGAACTCTAGCGGCTTTTCCCTAAGGCGAGAGGAGCCGGTGTCTTCAGTGATATGCAACTGATCGATGGCTGGTGGGGGACCGTGCCCTCAATGGTGTTGATTGTTGGAACTTACTTTTGATGATACATTTGTAAAGCCATTTCAATGAAGCTCTTTTGCACAAACCTATTCAAGAGTCCTACATGATGAAGACTTCCCAAAGAGAGTTGCTATTGATGTGTAATGTAATGGTTAATAGTATGTTAAAAGCCTTGAAACACACAAACACTTCATTAGTCTATTAGTAGACTTGACCCTTCCTATTAGTAGACTTGATCACTTATTTGTAGACTTGACCCTTCCTATTAGTAGACTTGATCACCTATTAGTAGACTTGACCCTTCCTATTAGCAGACTTGACCCTTCCTATTAGCAGACTAATAGGGTTATTAGTCGACTTATCAAAATGACTAGTCGACTAATACATGTTGTAGTCGACTTATAATTCCTGTTGGTCGACTAATTATAGTTTTCAGAAACTTGCATATCTTTTTGTCTTATGTAGTCAACTTATACCCAAGATTAGTCGACTAACCCAGTCAAATTTGCCTATACTAGTCGACTAACTCCCAACCCCTAGTCGACTTATAGCAGTTTGTAACTGTTGTATAGTTATTGAATTCTGATGTTTTATCCAACGTTTCAAAATTCAAATTTATCCTAATAACTACCCTAACTGAATAGATTTCACCTATAAATAGGGATGTTGTCCTAGGCTAAAAACACTAATTCAAATATATAGTTTTCTGACCAAAAATCTTGCCAAAATTCTGGTTCTCTGAAAACTGTCCCCACTTTCTGTTACTTCACCAAATTCCTACTACAAAGTGAAGATTTCTAAAAGTCCACCTATAATAGACCTTGTCCACGATCACATACTGAATCAAGGCTTATAGGAAAGTTTGTAATCACTCAAAGGAAGCATTGTACAAGAGCGTTCGGGTGTAGAAGAGAGTTTGTACAAGGTGTTGTGGTCTTCTTGGTTGTAAGAAGAGTTGTATACATTTGGCAAAGGGGATTTGTCAAGTAGGATACAAGGTGTTGATTTTGGGTGTATAAAGTCAAAGGATAAAGGAAAATCTCAAGCGGGTGGCTTGGGGACTGGATGTAGGTCACGAGGACCGAATCAGGATAAATCACTCGTGTTTGCATTTGCTTAACTTTTGTGTGATTTATTTTTCTTATTGCAAGTACATTTATTTCTTTAACATTAATATCCTTGTGTGAGTGTTGACATTGTATTTTAGATCCACACTTGGCATCATCTCGGGACCAACAATTGGTATCAGAGCCCGGCCCGGCATACAAGCCCTGCATACCCAGTCAATAACATACAAGGATGGTAACGGAGTTCCCTTCATCACAATTCAAAGAAGGACATTCTACACAACGTCCACCGCTATTTGACAGATCCAACTACAACTATTGGAAGTGTAAAATGAAGATCTACTTGCAATCGCTCAACTACGAACTTTGGAACATTGTAGAAGCACCGTACACCAAACCGACAACCAACTACAACGCTTGGAGTGATTATCAAAGAAGAATGCGAACCTTGACGCCAAAGCGATGAATGCTTTATTCTGTGCCTTAACCAAAGAAGAATTCAACCGCGTGTCAACAGCCACTTCTGCAAATCAAATATGGCACACTCTTCAGGTAACACATGAAGGCACAAATAAGGTTAAGGAATCTAAAATTTCTGTTCTTGTCCACAGGTTTGAACTATTCAAAATGAATGAGAATGAAACCATCTCAGAAATGGTTACAAGATTCACCGACATAACCAATTCCTTAGCATCCCTTGGAAAGGAATACACCTAAGTAGAAAAAGTTCGCAAGATCCTTCGTGCACTCACATCAGATTGAGAGAAGAAGACAACTGCAATAGAAGAAGCGAATGATCTCTCAACAATGTCATTAGAAACCTTATTGGTATCTAATGGCATATGAAGTGTAACTAGAAGACAGAAAGAAGGATGAATAACAATCTCTCTCAAATAAGAAAGAACTTGCCTTCCATGCATCCTCAGATACGGACAATTCAGATGACGATGAAGAGGAGATGGCAATGCTTTCAAGAACATTCAGAAGATTCTTGAAGTAAGATAAGTTTAAATGTTTTAATTGCAATAAAACAGGTCATATAAAGAAGGATTGCCTATTGCTCAAAACCAAAGGTAAATTCAAGAGCAAAAAGTTCAGAAAAAAAAAGATTACCAAGCATCATGGGAGAACAGTGATTCATCTTCATCTGACGAAGAAGAAGCCACTGAACATGCCAACATCTGTTACATGGCGCTAGAAGAAGATGAGGTACAATATACTGAACTTTTAGATGCATTCCATGAATTATTCAATTATCTAAAGAATGAAAAATGAAGAATAAAGTTTTATTAAAGGAAATGAAAACTTTTCAAAGAAAATTCATGTTATGTCTCTCAAGTTTCTTCTATAAATTCTCAAAAAGATGATTTTGAAAAAGTGATATCATCATTGGAAAAGGATAATGAGAATTTTATAAAAGAAATATTTTGCTTAAAAAGGAAACTATATCTTTAAATGAAAGAATTTCTGTGTTAGATAAAGACATGTCAGTTTTCAAAATGAAATATGAAGAGATTTTGAAAAATGTGACTAAGTTTAATCAAGGAAAAGAAAAGTTGAAAGATTTATTATCATATCAAAAGATGTCACATAATTATTATGGCCTTGGATATTTTGGAAAATCTATATATGTTAGTAATCCATATAATATTTTTTTTGTGAAAAGAAATACTAACATTATTTCAAAAAGAATTAGAACAAGTTCATATGGATTCCTAAAAATTTAAGCATTATTGATAAAAAATACTTATATTGCATCATACATACATGATATATGTAATTCATGCAATTATGTGTATACTAACAGATGAAAACCAAATTCAAATTGAGTTTGATCTCCTAAAGGTTAATGCTTTACTCTTATGATTGGTACCATCTAATGTTTATCTTTCAGGTACCATATAAGAAGTTGATGAGAACAATACTTCATTTATTTTATCATATATATACATGTTATGATATATTTGTTGCAGGGGGAGAACACCAGTATTTCTATATCTGTTATAACCCATTTTCTGCAGGGGGAGAACATATAACTTATTTTCTGCAGGGGAGCATTTGTGCACACAAAGTGTCATCATCAAAAAGGGGAAGTATTCGTGCACACAAAGTGTCATCATCAAAAAGGGGGAATGTTGGAACTTGCTTTTGATGATACATTTGTGAAGCCATTTCAATGGAGCTCTTTTGCACAAGCTTTTTCAAGAGTTCTACATGATCAAGACTTCCCAAGAGAGTTGCTATTGATGTGTATTGTGTTGGCCTAAAGGCCCATCACTCTAGTTTTGATGATGATCAACTCATGTAGTTATAGTACTAATGATCTTGTGTTTACTTAGTTTCAGATTTATGATCAAGATCTTAGTAGGCGTGTAGCTTCATCAAAGGATTTAAAAGTCAAGTTTTGGAGCTAGCACGGTTTGATTCACGAGCCTATGCATCAAGACCATATCAAGTACTCAAGAGGAGTCGAGCTCGTTGGATCGTGTTTGGACCAAGTCAAGAAGATGAGAAGACTTCAAGTGAAGACTTCATGAAGACTTGTGTCTAGGTTTGTTTTTGTTAAGATTTGTTTTTAGACAAAATGTAAAGGATAGAATAGTTGGTGGATTGCTCAAGTTACCATATACACACACACTCTTGATATAGATAGGTTTTTCATAAAAGAATTTTCTTTTTGGAAAAATGCAAAAGAGTTTTCTTTTTGAAAAATACCGGTTTGGTTTTTGGTATTCTAGTTTACATGTTTTAATCAAAACCATATTTAGAGCTTAATGTCAAAAACATAGATATTTCATCTTGTTTGTGTAGTGGATCATATCCATACACTCTATGCTTTCAAAGAGTTTTAAATATCTTGTTTTTGTATTTGGAGAAGTTTTGGAAAAACCAACTTGGAAAAATACAGTTTTTGTTTTTGACCAAATTTCTAAGTTACAAAAATAGTTCAAATTATTTGTGACATGTTTTGATTTTACTCAAATATGTTTGTATATCAAAGTTTAATACTGAAACTATTTTTGTAGATTTTTAGTAATTTTGGGATTTTAATTGAGCCAAAATGACCAAGTTTTCTTTCCCTAAAATCCCTGACCTGGCTTCAGCCGGTCGACCGGTCCGGTCGACCGAAGCTTGAAGTCGGTCGACCAACTCGGTCGACCGACGTGCACAGCGTGCACGCTAGTGTCTGGCTAGAGGGCCGGTCGACCGGGACGGTCGATCATCCAGAGAGCTCTGCTCTCTGGAAAGTCCCGATCGACCGGGCCGGTCGACCGGACAGAGAGACTGCTCTGTATCCAGGCCTCGGTCGACCGGCCGGTCGACCGCTGCCCCAACGGTCAGAAATCTGATCGTTGGCGGTCGACCGGGCGGTCGACCGTCAGGCCATCTGGCTCCAACGCTACGGCTCAACGCTTTTTCTAGCTCTATAAATTGGGGCATTTGGGGCTGTTTTTTCAACAAGATTTTAAGAAGAGTTTTGGGATAGTTTTTTCCACTTATTTCAGTGGTTATATCCACAAGTTTGAGAGCAAATATTTCCAATCAAAAGGAGAGTTTTTATCAAGAGTGTTTAAAGTGATTTTCTTGAGTTTTCCTCCACCATCTCTTTCCTTGTTTTCTCACACAACACTTGAGCCATTCATTGCTATATCTACCCATAGGGAATTGTTGTGAGAGAATTTTAGGTGATCAGGAGTTGTGATCACCAAAGTTCCTTCATTTGCTTTGAGGAGGCGGACGAGTGCGTTCGCGGTTGTTTCGAGTTCGTGTGTGGACTCGGTGTTTGAGGTGCGGCCTCGGCGAGCTAGTGAGCTTGCGGTGTGTACGGGACTAGGGAGTCCTAGAGCTTGTAGGTGTTGCGGCACCAAGTGATCTGGTGGGATCGATTTTAGTGGAAATCCTTCGTAGTGTCGAAGGTGGGGATGTAGAGCAGTGTGCTCGAACCTCGAAATAAATCCCCGTGTTTGTGATTGCTCTTCTCTCTCTCTCTCTCCCTTACTTGTTTATATCTTGCGTGCTATTATTGCTCTTATCTTTATATGCTTGATATTCTTATTGTGCTTAATTGTTATATGCTTGGGTTTGTTTGCTAACACTTGTATTCAATCAAGAGAGCCAACGCGGCACCTCAACTCTTATTTAGAGGAATCTTGAGGAGTTAGTTCAGAGCCCTTCACGGGGAATTCGGCTACACTCTTGTGTTATACGTGGTGTTTAGTGTAAGAAGTTTTTAGTTTGCATTAAAATAGTTTTTAATTCCGCATTTAGTGACCATAAGATTAGCCATCCCTATTCACCCCCCTCTAGGTTATTTATATATTGTAATGGTTAATAGTATGTTAAAAGCCTTGAAACACCATACACTTCATTAGTCTATTAGTAGACTTGACCATTCCTATTAGTAGACTTGATCACCTATTAGTAGACTTGACCCTTCCTATTAGTAGAGACTTGATCACCTATTAGTAGACTTGACCCTTCCTATTAGTAGACTTGACCCTTACTATTAGCAGACTTGACCCTTCCTATTAGCAGACTAATAGGGTTATTAGTCGACTTATCAAAATGACTAGTCGACTAATGCATATTATAGTCGACTTATAATTCCTGCTGGTCGACTAATTATAGTTTCCAGAAACTTGCATATCTGTTTCAGTCTTAGTAGTCGACTTATACCCAGATTAGTCGACTAACCCAGTCAAATTTGCCTATACTAGTCGACTAACCCCCAACCCTAGTCGACTTATAGCAGTTTGTAACTGTTGTACAGTTATGAATTCTAGTGTTTTATCCAAGTTTCAAATTCAAATTTGTCCTGATAACTACCCTATAACTGACTATAGATTTCACCTATAAATAGGGATGTTGTCTTAGGCTAAAAACAACAATTCAACTATATAGTTTTCTGACTAAAATCTTGCCAAAATTCTGGTTCTTTGAAAACTGTCCCCACTTTCTGTTTCTTCACCAAATTCCTACTCCAAAGTGAAGATTTCTGAAAGTCTACTATAATAGACCTTGTTCACGATCACATACTGAATCAAGGCTTATAGGAAAGTTTGTAATCACTCAAAAGAAGCATTGTACAAGAGCGTCTTCGGGTGTAGAAAAGAGTTTGTACAAGGTGTTGTGGTCTTCTTGATTGTAAGAAGAGTTGTATACATTTGGCAAAGGGGATTTGTCAAGTGGGATACAAGGTGGTGATTTTGGGTGTACAAAGTCAAAGGATAAAGGAAAATCTCAAGCGGTGGCTTGGGGACTGGATGTAGGTCACGAGGACCGAACCAGGATAAATCACTCGTGTTTGCATTTGCTTAACTTTTCTATGATTTATTTTTCTTATTGCAAGTACGTTTATTTCTTTAACACTAATATCTTGTATGAGTGTTGACATTGTATTTTAGATCCACACTTGGTATCATCTCGGGACCAACATTGATGACCCCGCCTTTAGACATGGCGCCATTGAGGGTGGCGATTTGCTTTCTTGGAACCATCAATGTCGTAAGAGAGGTTTTTTTTAGGAAGGTTTTGGGTTTTAGGGGAGAGATCTTGAGTGTAAGGACTTAGCTCTCAATGAAAGCACCATTTTATGGTGGTGGAGATTTTTCACCACAAGCGATCATACGATCGATCCACATAACAAGGAAGATTAAAGAGTGGTGGTGAAATGTGAGTAAGTAAAACACTATACAAACACCGAGTATTTTTACGTGAAAAACCCTAATTGGAAAAAAATCACGGGAAAGAGGAGGAGCTCCACTAAAATTTTTTGTTACAAGAAGTACACTGATTTGGAAGAAGTGCACCGAGTTTGGATTTCCAGGGTCCCTTCTTCATTAGGAGAAGAGATCTATTTATTTTCATTGAGCCGTTGGACTAATGTATGATCGTGGGTGAGATCTGCATGTTTCGCATGTTGTAATAACATTGATCAATGGTGCTGATTTTTTTGAGATTGCATGCCGAGGAATCCGCCTCCATCCAAAACTGCTGTGTAAGGGGCGTTACACGTTATGAACGGGAAGAGGATCGGGGCTGAGCATTGACAATGGAGATTGGGGATGATGTATTGCGAAGCTCAGATCACAAGGGTTCTGAAACGGAGGGAGATCCAGGATGTCCGAGTGGTAGAATCTTTCGGGATGGTTCTCCTGGACGGAGGACAGACTTCGAGAGGATCTGAAGTGGTGGAAACTGGTAGATGGTGGACTGAATGATGTGGAAGTCTCAAAGGGAGTGCTCAGTTGCTTGGACACGCGTCACCATCTTGATGAGAGTCAATTTTTTACCCCAGAGAAATGAGAAGGAACAGTTAAGGGAAGTTGTCCTAGTTTGAGTTTCTCTCTCCTCTCTATGTTGTATAATACTATTGACTGGAATTTTAAATAGTAGGAAAATCCTACATCCAGAGTTGTGGAGGATCCGAAGGCCTAATTTTGTGATTGTAACCGGCTTTGGATCCTGACAATCTTAGTGGTAATTCCAACACTCCAGGCTATTAACCAACCAAAAAGCATGACAAGTGGATTAAATTAATGCAAGTCTTAATTAGATTTGGCCTCCACAAGATCACGGGTTATACCAATAACATGTAGTTGATTGTCTTGGCAATTTTGGTGGATGTGTTTAGGGGTGCAATGAGTTGGATGTTATAAGTTTCACTTACAAGTTAACTATAAATTCATATGATCAACCTGTACGTCTAAACTCAGTAAGAAAGCTTTGGATTCACTTGAGGATACAAATTCAATAATTTATTAGATTAGGGTTTTGAAATTCAAAATTATTCAATTACGATATTTCTCTTTAAATATATTGAGTTTCACTAAATATAGAATTGGTAAGCTAAAGATCAAATAGGTAAGGTAAGGTTTCTTGCATGAATATGTTTGTTTTCATTTTCTTACAAATTTAGACATGTCTAACATAACTATATCTTATATGAATTATGTTTACAAAGAAGAAGCATCCATAAAAGTATTCATTTTAGTTATCAGTTTATTGATTAAGATCCTTAACGATTAATATGTATGTCCATATCTTGATCATTAAGGAATTCAAAACTTACTTTAGAATCTATACCCTACCTAATAGGATATCAGATGCAATTCAGGATCCAAACCCCAAAAAATATTCAGATTCAGATAAAGTTATTGGGTTATCTGGCTTCAGCATCCACCCTAGGAATTGAAATATATGCATGACGCCGTGAGATGATGCAAAAAATATACATGTAGGATGCCATGCGGGGAGGGTGGATATAGATATTACCATTACCATTTCATCATACCGGTTCCTTTAGCGAATATGGATCTGGATATTCTAACTCATTACCATGTTTGTTGGGCGCAATTTTGAACTCTGATTAGATCTAGATATTTGTGGGATATTAGTAAAAAGAGTGAATATGAACAAAAAACATAGGAGAAAAAAAGTAAATCATATGCCCTTAAATTAATATTCTTTATGTGGAAATGTTAAGTTTACAAACATCAAATGGGTGTAACTTTTCTTAACTAGAATATCAAAACATACACATTGATATTCTTGAAATATACTTGTATTCTGACAAATTCACTATACTCAAATATGTATCAGATGTATTATGCCAGTATTTTTAGCATAATCATATAACGGATAGAATATAGATATCTGCACTCCAAAAATGAACACAAAATTGAATACCATATATTATTCATTTCTATTTGCCCTCTCCCTTGAGGGGCATACGCTTAGATTTGTATTCAGATATGCCTTATATTTTTACGATTAGCGTATTTGTATCCATATTCCAAATGGATATCGGACACAAATATCCACACTCAAAAAACAAGTACAATCGAATATCGGGCAAATCATCCCCATTCATCTGCACCTTTACAAGCGGAGGACAATAAGTGAGATGGTGCTCTCTTTTTTTCTTTTGAAATCAAGTGTTTAAGTCTTCCCATAATCATGCACCATGAGTAGTAAAAATAATATAATACTAGTTTCTTTTAACTATTCTCTTCTATTCTTTGATCCATTGCCGGCCAAGTTTACCTGTATATGCAAACAAGGTCTTAATGTTTCATACACCTCTGCAAGCTCTTTTCCCCCTCTTAGCTAAGGTTCATACATGTTTCGTGTTGCAATTTCATCTCTTTTTCCTATTTTATGTATTGTTCTCTCTAGCTGATAAGTTCAAAAAAAATCCATGGAATACAGCAACTTAAATAATATATATGCGAGTCCCTTAATATTCTAACAACACAAATTCAGGAATCTGTAACCACTGCGCAAATATAAAAGATAAATATTCCCATTGCACACAAATTCACTGCTATGGATACAAGTAGCACATAATTCCCTACTATGACCTAACAATTGGAATCAATTAGGTGACGAATATAACGGCTGGATCGCAGCAG
The DNA here is from genome assembly GCA_038442645.1 of Agave tequilana. Taxonomy (NCBI): domain Eukaryota; kingdom Viridiplantae; phylum Streptophyta; class Magnoliopsida; order Asparagales; family Asparagaceae; genus Agave; species Agave tequilana. Next base: position 53,349 of record JAVJIF010020583.1, read on the forward strand.
CACTCGTCGATGAGGCAGCAACAACAAAGAGCAGCAAGACTGCATTCACACAAAAATCAAAATATAACATTAGAACCACAACATCCAACATAGAAAAAAAAAATAAGGGAAAAAAAAAAGAAGAAGAAGAAGAAGAAGAAAACACAATAAATTAGAGTAACAGAAGAGAAACATACCATCCTTCAAGAAACCCTCGGTCTCTCCTTGGTGGTGGAGCTGCATATGAGGCGGTGCCATCACTGGCGGAGGCCCCTGATAATACCCTTTAATCATTCAAATAAAAAACTTAGGAAATCCCCACATAAATCATTACGCAAAACAAATATACAACACATATGAAAAACTAGCATACAAAAAAAAAAAGGTGATATATTACCTTGTGCAGGGTAAGGATACGCGTACTTGGGATCACTCATCTCAAACAAATTATAACGCAAAGCAGAAGTAATGAGATGTATGAAGCTCGTCCCAGTTCTTATACAGATGCAAGGATGAAGAGGGCAACTCGAATACGGACACAGCACCGCCTTTGAGTTTGCACGTGTGAGGTTGCTTTATTGCAAAGTTATCCGCAGAGCGAAGAAAGAACTCACTCGAATGATACTCTCCATGCTTGAGAAAAGTACTGCGTGAGATTTGGACATCCAAGCAGGCCCTCAATAAATCGTAAAATAAGAATATAATATTAAGGAGCAGCTCTTCCAGTATGTTCTTTTGCCTTCTTTTTTGGTGGCTACCCAAATTTCATGCAAGGTTTCATGCGTGTCAAATTGGTGCTTTTAGCTTATTTCTTTGACATCTCGTTGCGAACCTGATTCGATCTGGCTCGAGTGGAGATTTTAGGCTTGAACGTGTGAACGGATTGGGCTTATTAGACTGTAACTGTGTATCGTCTAGAAAAATCGCAAAAAACGACAAAATGAGGATTGAGACGGGAGCCGTCGATAGAAGGTTCCCACAATTGGCCCATTTCCGCCCGTGGTTTCTTCTTAATATCAGTGAGCAGATGGCCAATTGCGGTAGGACATCTGGGCCATATTATGATGATGGGCCTAGACAAGTAGCTGGGCTGTATTATGATGATGGGCTTGGACCAGCATGTGGGCCATGTTCTCGCAACGACTTTGTCTTTAACGATCGGCATTGCAGCAGTAAGATTGTGGTAATCAGGCCTCTGAATCAAATTTACGAATTCTGGAATGCACTCACAGTACAAGAAAAATGGCTTATAATGACATTTAAAATAACATTGTTTCATTCAAAAAATTTCGTTATAGCATATAGCGGCATCACCACGGTATTTATGAAAAATGTCACTGTATGTTACGTCGCTAAGTATTATAATGATATTTTGTTTGAAACGCCCGCTATATATAGCGACATATTTTAATACCATAAAATGCTAATAAAAAATGCCATTGTATATAGAAAAATAACTAAAGTACAATGAAAAATAAAAATGGCTGTTACATGCTTATCAACCAAATAACCACAAATAATAGAAACTACTTTCTAAGAGATTACATCCAAAACAAATTTCAAATAAAGCCAACAATTACAATGAAAACAATTATAAAAACTATCAATTACGATGAAACAATCATAAAAATACTGAAACTTTCAACTACAATTCGATACTAATAATATTTCAATGTGCCAAAAAAGTTAACAATACAGAACATAAAAAAATGATGAAAATTCACGTAGCTCCTAAATGCTCATCCTCCTCTCACAAACCACCCCACACAGCTTTCACAAAAAAAATCATCATATTGATATGCACAGCTTGTGCCCTCTGAACTCATTCTTTACAAAGAAAGATGAGGAACAGTGATTAGCTCTTGGTTGTCTCTAAGATTCATTAGTAACTAACTAATGAAGCTTGAATCATCTTTGACATGAAGTCATGAAACCAGGCTTGAGAAGGCACCTGCAGTCTTGGCTGGTTAACTAGGACAGAAGCACAAACTTGTAAAAGTGCATTAGTTCATGTTTTAAACTTGTTTATATTAAGCAGGGTGTTCTCATCTGAAAATTATCATGCTAACTCTATGACATAAAATCTTGCCTAATCATAAAATTGGCTGTAGGAAAGCAGATTGAGGTTGACCTTGGTTTTCAAATACAGATTAGATGGTACTTTCGCAGAATTTCTACACAGTGGAGACCAGGCTTATGCAAGAACTGAACCACTTCCAAGCTTCATTTCCATAACATAAAGATCAAACGTATGGAAATTGAAATTTAAAAACTCACAACCAGCAAAATGAACAAACAAACAAACAAATAAATAACATGATGGCAGAACTGATGAAGCTGGAATTTTTCCATATTAATCACCATCAGTCGTTGATTGACAATAAACAAAAATAAATGAGGTATACTGAGCTGGCAGGCTGAGATAGTGTGTTAAAAAATCAGGTTTAAGATTGAATTTTAAGAAAGCATGCTATAAAAGTAAACTTGAGGGTCGTGCTTCTACAGCATATATAAAAGCTATCCAGATTCGGCAAATAATTGATGGTGTGAAATATTGAAATTTACCTACTCCAATTATGTTTTTGTGGAAATCAAAGAAAAACAAATGATCTTGTTTGTGGAATTCAAGAAAAATTAATTGGAAATCGCGGATCTCTGGCACTAGATTATATGATGATCCTCTTCTTCATGTCGAATCTGTTGAATTTTTCCTATTGTATTCAAGACTAAACTATGATAAGAAACTCACCTTTCTTAATTCCATGTACCATTCTTTGTCTTCACTGGTATTTTGCACCAATCTGTATAGGTGAGCGAGAAATAGGAACCTTGTCATATCACGAACGAAAGGCCTTCCTGTAA
>JAVJIF010020584.1:0-40993 GCA_038442645.1 Agave tequilana
CATCTCCCTCCAAATTCCGCCGCCCCGTCTTCCTTTCCCTCTGTCAACTTCACCTTATCTCACCACCACCACGCCGCCGCTATCACCTCCGTCAAACGACCCACGTCCAGACCCTGTCAAAGTTTCACCACCTTCAGCGAAGCCTCACCAGCACTTCCAGAAGCTCCACCGGCGTTTCCAGATCCACGTTGCCCTCCCCATGAGCTCGTCAGAGCTTCCAGAAGCTCGATTCTTCGTCAACAGAGTAGATCCATCTTGATCGGAGCTTTTTCACTCCTCGCCAGTGTCGCTAAGGTCCACCGACTCCACCATAGCCCTGTGGATCTCTCCTAGCTTCGTCGGAGTCCAACGATGACATCTCCCCAGATCTGTCCACCACCTCAGCAACCCGCCGCCGCTACCCTTCTTCATCAACACCATCACCATCCACGCCCTCCGCCGTCGCCAACAGCCACGTCCACCGCCGTAATCATCGCCATTCAGATCCAGATCCAGATCCATTCAGGTCAGTTTAGATCATCCTCAGATCAGTTCAGACCGACGAAGCATTGCTCTCGTCACCTCTTCCTCCGTTGGATTTTGCCGTCGCCCTTGAAACTCACGATCGGAGGTCGAAAGGACCTTGTTGAAGCATCACTGCCTTCATCAGAGCCTCTTGACGCTCCCTTGGACTCGTCGGAGCTCCCAGTGCACCCTCTTCCTCACCGACCTCACTGAAACACCAGATCCGTTGCCCTAATTGACGAAGACAAAGCTAGGTGCTCGCTCACACTCCAGTCGACAAAACATACATCTCCAACTCCTAGATCCAGCGCCCTCGTCGTCGATCTCACTGTCTCCGGCCACATCCGCCCAGATCTGGAGCCGCGTAGGTTGGATCTGAGGCCCCAGAATCTTCTCTTCAGCGAAACCTTTAGATCCGGCTGCCGCCCACCCTCTCCGACTCAACTCTGGCGAAAATTTGCCCCATCGGAGCCCTCTGAAAGCTTCGCCGGGCGAACTTCAACTCCCCATCATTGTCGAGTCCCCTCCAGTCATTCGCCATCATCGACGGGCCCTCAACGACGCCTCAGAAGACTCCCGAAATTCCTCGCCGGCGGTGAACTCCCCCAAATTCAGCCGGATCCTCCCGTCGTCCCAATCTTCTTCTACGCCACCGCTCGGGAGCATTGTGCCCCTTCCCGAGATCAGATGCCTCCCTCGTTGACGAGCTTCACTGACAAGCTCAGATCGCCGCCACGACCTCGTCTTCCTTCCCAGCAGCTGCAAGCTCTCGTCACCATCTGGTCTGCCGCTGTCATCCTCAGCTCTCGCCACCGTCTGGTCCTTGTCGTCGTGGGAGCCTTGCCGGCGATAGCCCCAGACCGCCGACATCAAGTCGTTGACGCTGCCTCTGCTCCATCCTGCCTTAGTCGACAGCAAAAGAAAAGAAAGAACAGGGGAGACCAGGTGAGGGTCTACACCTGGTCGGGTTTAAGGAGAACCCCAACGGGTCGAGGATCCGGAGTGAGTGGGTCGAACCCGAACCCGACCCCCCCGCAAACTCGGCTCCACTTGAAGCAAGCCGGTTCGTTTAAACTGGGTCTGGTCCAACCTGAACCCAAACTCAAAGCCTGAGTTAGGCGATTGAGTCAACTCGGCCGAGTTGACTCAACTGAGCTAACTCAGTTCAGTTACTGATCGGATATTCCGACGGCCGTTTAAGGCTCGTTTTCAAGTCCAAATCAAGCCGTTTTCGAAGCAGCAGATTCGTGGAGAGCAACACTACACATCTACAGCCTTTATATCCTAATTCAAACTTCGGTCATCTGCCAGGTTCAGATCAGCAGATCAGCGTACCAGAATTTGTTTCTACCCAGATTAAGGCCCGATTTGCTCCATTCTCGAGGTAATATCCTAACTTGATCTAAATTGTTAACTGTTAGATTACTTGCAACTACTATATGGATTGCTATAATTTGTTGGTTGAAATGCTATTTGCTTCGATCTAGTAGTTGCATCAGTATTTATCATTTTTCATCATTTTAGGAATGCATTTTTCGTTGCATTTAGAACTTAAACTTTAGGATTTTTTTTATTTAGTGCATACATTTAGTTTAATTGACTCTAGGGTTCTCCACTGCATCTGCTTGTTTGCTTGAGTCATCATGACTAGTCAGCAACATAGGGACCTCCACTTAGACCAGCTACACAATCTCCATCAGGATCATATATCCGTTCATGATTACATTATCATATTTAAGGACTTAACCCATCGTAGTGAAGTGAGAGAGCACTCTTCTGAGACTCTAACTAGGTTTGTTTGGGATTTACGGCCTAAAATAAAACGTGTATGATTACTAGCCCCTATGACTTAGACACTGTTAAAGATGCCTTTGATGTTGCATTAAGATTGGACTTAACTTTCAAATGCTAGTCAATGCCAAGGTCAGATGTTCTAAATGTAAGGGATATGGGCATTATGATTATCAGTGCCCCTCAGAGAGTCAGCATGTTAGAACTGTGCCCACTAATGAAGTTGACGACTCGAAGGTTATTGGGGATGTCCAATTTTCTCCTAAGACTGTTATATAATTGAAGATATAGCAGTTGATTCTGTCACACAGATTATTGATGAAATTCACATGTCTTCTGATAGTGCCAATGATGACGTAGACGAGATAGTTGAACCTCATATACCCACTGTGCCTAGTCAGCCATTCAAGTCTCCTTGTGTTGAACCTAATTTTATGGTTATTCCTGTCAATTCATCTTTTAGGGAGTCACCTGAATTTCTTACTAAGGTCCAGTAAATGGTTTCTAATACTTCTTTTTTGGGTTGTTTAGAGTTTGTGTCCGAGTCCCGTGTACCTCCATCGTTAGATGTGTGTCCTTCTAGGTATATTATATCTCTCATTCTCCCATTGTTAGGAGTTATGCTTAAAATACCTACTGCATTGCATCTGCCTGTTGCACATATTGATGATATCACTAGGCTGATAGCAATTGGTAATAACACCCACAAATTTGTTGCATACCCATATAGTATTTTGCAAGAATTTACAGTTGATAATAGGGTGATGGTTACGAGTCACTCTGAGGACACGAGAAAGTTGCACGCTTGGCGTAAAGATTTCGAAATGACTCTTAAGAGGATTGCGTACATTGCTTACGAGTTGGATAGCCCGTGGGATCCTAGTATCAGCTCCGTCTTTAGCCAGGATGATGCGCCTCACTCTACTCTTTGTGCCTTGATCATGCTGCTATCTTTCACAACCGATCTATCATGGAGACCAGCTCCTCTTCCGCCACCATGGTCTCGACATGTTGTACCCTGCTACTGTCACGACCACCACCTTGGCCCGATTGAGATGTTTCATGAGGAGAGTCCTCACTCGACAGGGTCGAGTTTCTCCCACCCCGAGGGAATTAATGAGGACATCACGCAGTACCCATTTATCTTTTCATGCCTTAGCTTATTCAGAGGATTTTGTATTTTGTTTCACCTTTATTTGTAGTGGGTGTTTTAGCTTTATTTGTGTTCCTTTGTGGGCGTTTAGTATTACATCGGTTATTTACCAGTAATCCTCTTTGTAAAACCTATATAAGGCCCCTAAATTATTATATGGGACAATTATTGAATGATTAAAACCTTCCTCAAATTATTTGACTTAATTCTTGAGTTTATTTTCTCTCGAGTTTTGGGGTGAGAAGCCCGCGTAAGGGGTGAAAACCCAAAATCTTATCTTATTGTCAATTTAAATTTTGGTTACGATTTGAAGGTGATTGCGATCCAGGTTGGTATTACATCAATGAGCCATAACTCTATATTCAGCCTCTGTACTAGATCGAAATATTACATCTTATTTTTTTACTCCTCAAGGTCACAAGATTTCCTCCAACAAAAGTGGAATATCCAGTGGTAGATTTCATATCCCCTTATCACCAACATAAACAGAATCTGAGTACCCAAAAATGCGTACATGTCCATATTTTCTGTATAATAAATCTTTTCTTGGAGAACTTTTGATATAAGCTAGAATCCTTAATGCAGCTATCCAATGAACCTCTCTAAATCTACTCATTATCTTAACAGTAAAGGTTATATCAGGCCTAGTAACTATGAGATAGATCAGTTTTTCAATCAATCTTCTATACCTTTTTGGATCATTAAAGATGTATTTGTCATCAAATCATAAGTTCGCATTAGCTTTCATTAGAGCACTAGCTGGTTTGCACTCCAAAGTCCTTACTTCTATTACCTTCAGAAGATCCAAAGTATACTTCCGTTGAAAAAGAAGTACACTATATTTTTAATGTGCAACCTCAATCCCCAAAAAGTATTTAGGCTTACCCATGTCTTTTCTCACAAATTGACATCTAAGATACTCTTTTGTTTTTACTAAGTTAGCTGAATTACTCTCAGTCAGTAGAATATCATTAACGTACACTGCTAAAATTACTGAGCCACTTAGTATGCGAAATAAACATAGAGTGATTTGAGTAACAATAATGAAAACCGATGCCAGAGATGGTGATGCTAAACTTCTCAAACCACGTTCGTGAACTGTACTTGAGTCCATATGTTGCATTCCTAAGATGATAAACTTTATTCTCCCCCTGAGCAACATACCCCGGAGGTTGCTCCACATATATCTCCTTAGCAAATCACCAAACAAGAAGGCATTCTTGATATCTAGTTGAAACAAAGGCTATGACAGATTGACAGCAAAAGAGAATAGAATCCTGTTGGAGTTTTTCCATGCAACGGGGGAAAAAGTCTTAAAGTAATTCATGCCATAGGTCTGATTATAATCTTTGGCAATAAGTCTGACCTTATACTAATCCACCAAGCCATCTGGGCGATACTTCAAAGTATAGACTTAACGATAACCCACAACATTTATGAGTACAGAGACTAACTCCTAAGTTTCTCGAGAAATAAGAGCATTCATCTCCTCATTCATGACCTGCTTCCAAGCAAATACCAATATAACCTCCTTATATGATCTAGGTATACATATAGAAGACAAAGACGGGGTAAACTGAAGAAAAAAGGGATTACAAAAATCATAGAAAATAAAATGAGAAATAAGATGAATAATACAAGATTGTTTACTTTTGCGGAGGATAATAAGAACATTAAAATCAAAGGAAGATGTTGATGGCTAAGGAGGTGAACCTTCCACTGGAGAGGAGTCGGTCGGAACTGGTTCAGAGGCAAGAACATTTTTTTCAATGTAGATGTATCAGAAATACCAATGAGGCTTTGGTGCAGGTGGCTCTGTAGTGTCTTTCGGTGACAGTAGACATCAGAAACATGAGCAGGTGCAGGTAACGAAATTGACGGTGGAAGAGAGAGAGATTTTGATGCACTAACTGGACCCTGTGAAGAATAAATATGGAACATACTTAAAGAATGTGACATCTACAGAAATAAAATACTTCCTGTCGTAAGGACTATAGCATCGATATCCTTTTTGAGTTTGAGAATACCCAATAAGGACACATTTGATACGTTGAGGAGATAGTTTATTCAAACCAGGAGACAAGTCCTGAACGAAACACGTACATCCAAAAATACGAGGAGCCGTGAAAAAACTTTTGGAAGGGTAAATACAAAAAATAGAACTTGACCATTAAGAACAGATGAGGGCATCCTATTAATCAGATAACAAGCACTTAATGCAGTAGCAAACCACAAATATTTTGGAACATGCATATGTTCATTATGGTTCTAGCAACATCTAGGATGTGTCTATATTTGCGTTCAGCAATGCCATTCTGTTAGAATGTGTGAGAGTAAGAAGTTTAATGAATAATTTTATTTTTAGAGCAGAAAAGAGACACGTCAAGGCATTATCAGTACGAAGCATACGAATAAAAATAGAAAATTAATTTTTTATTTTATTAAAAGAGTTCAATATTACCAAAAACTTCAGACATCTCTTTTAGTAAATACAGCTAAGTCATGCGCGAGAAGTCATCAACAAAAATGAGAAAATATTTAAAATCTTTAACTGAAGGCACACGCTAGGACCCAAATGTCTGAGTGGATTAACTCAAACGTAGAACTACTGTGGTTATTGACTCGACACTGATAAGTGGTACGATGATGTTTGTCTAACTCACAAGACTCACAATCTAAAGTAAAAACAGATGACTCAATAGGAACTATATACCGAAGTTTTTGCACTGAAGGATGGGCCAAAAATCAGTGTCAGAGTAGAACAAGATCAGGCTGACTGTAGTTAAGCCAGTAGGGCTCACTCAATTATCCAAATAGTACATGCCTCTTCTCTCACACCCCGAACCAATCCTCCTCCCAGTTAACAGATCCTGAAAAACACAGTGAGAAAGCAAAAACGTTATTTTGCAGTTTTTATGCATGGTAACTGACTGATGAATAATAAGCTAACAATGAATTTTGAAACATATACGATATCAGTACTTAAGGATAGAGTTGCCTGAACTGCCCTATTACCTAAAACAGGTTACTGAGTACCATCAATAATATTGCCAGAAGAAAATTTATTTGAAAGATGTAATGAAACAAATTTTTGCTTAATACCTGTCATGTGGGTTGTTGCTCCTGAGTCTAATATCCAAGGCTTTTGAAGAGATAATATAGACATTCATACCTAAAGAGGATGCATGAGTCGCTGAATGACTGTTCTGAGAGAACTCGAACTGACGCAGTCTATCATACTCCTCCTGTGATAGAACAACAGTGAAAGCCAAAAAACCAGAGTGAGGGCCTGAAGGAGCATAAATATGAGTATATTATCAGGGGGAGGAGTGTCAACATCAGCTAGCTGTGCCTATTCAGGGCGATCAATTTTCTCCCCACACTTCTCTGAGATATGGTTATTCCTCCCACAATGCTTACATTACTTGAGCCCCTTATCAAAATCACTCTATCTATCACCATAGGAACCATGGCTACCTCCAAATAAGCCATATTCTCCCCTTAAATCACAGACGTGACTGCGATCACCTCTGCTACGTGCAGAGATGATGGTATACGGCTCAATAGAATGTGCGGGTGACACATCAGCTCCAGTAGAAATGCACATAACTCTGAAGAAAGTGATAGTCAACGTGAGAATTTTATCTCTTTTCAGTATCTAATCCCACACCTGAGATCATATTAAGGGACTCAAGCCAGACAGAAACTTCGATACTGTGAGATCCTGTTGATATCCCCTCAGTGTCACTGCATCAGTAATAACAACCTGATGCATTTCTAACTCATCGATCAAATTCTTAAGTTCTTCATAGAATTCATGCACAAATCTATCTCCCTATTTGAGCTCTAATATGCACTCATAGATCTAAACACTCTCAGAGATTCTGCTAATTTTCATACATCACCTTCATGGTATCTCATATTTTTTTAGCAGTTGTCAAGAATATGATACTACCGCTAATCTTCTTCTCCAGACTGTTGAGGAACCAGATCATTACAGAATAATCTCCAGTAAACCAGGTCACATATAGGATTTGTAGCACAGGTGAAGGCTTGAAGAGGTGAGCCAGCTTGTTCTGAGCACCGATGAAGAGACAGAAGCATGTACCCACAATAAGTAGTTGGATCCATTCAACTTCACAATAGTCACCAAAATAGTTTTTGGTACCGAAACCTCAATAACATGTGAGAAAATAAGTGAGAGAAGGAGCTCATACCATCTAACATCTCAGCCAGTCAGAGAATCACTAGAAATAGCCAGTAGAAAGCCAGTAAATTAGAGATAATTATGAGAAAGACACATAAAATTCTAAAGCAGATTGATCATGACCAGATCAGATTCAGTTTGGTCATGATCAGGATAGAGTCGTAGGACATTGGAGAAGTACGTGGAGGCTAAAGAAAGGAGCATCAGTAGTGAATAGAGCCGCAGAAGGATTAGGTAACCTCTGAAGGTTTCGTTGAGTCTTGTGGGGGTGGGCAGGAACTGTCGGCGAGAAGTTCTGATTGTTCAGTTTGCATTGATGAGAATTTTAGGAGAAGCAATTGTTGGCAAGGGCTTCTGGAGTAGTTATCATCAGTGAAGGCTTCTGGATGAGTCATTATCATCAAAGAGGAGATGTGAAGGAGTAGTTGTCGTTGTCGAGGTGATCTGGTGCAATAGGAGTTGTCGGTGAGGAGCAGCGATGATGAAGAACGAGTCGTCGAGGTTAGGCAAGGATGAAGAGAGGGTCGGCAAGGTCAACTAGATATGTTGCTGGTATTAATGGAGGCATGCAGTATTGATGGAGGCATCAACGATGAAGAAAAGAGGGAAGAGAGAGAAGATGATGATGGTGCTTTAGGGTTGGGATTTTGATTAATGTTCTAATATCATGTTAGTAAATAAACTCAAAAACTTAATTATTCATTAGGAAGAGATCAATATATAGGGTACAAACTTGGATATGGATAATAACCAAAGCCCAATAACCCAACTACTCAATATCTAATATCCAAAACTAACATGGTTCATCCTATAATGAGATTAATTGGATAAAGTGGACCCATGCACAAGATTAATAGCATGTTGGATGTCTCTAAAGGGAGAAAGTTTATTAGATAGCTTTAGGATAATATCACTGAAATAAGTGAGAAGCGGATGAACCTTAGGAGGGAACTCTATAGATGAACTAGGAGACTCGCTAGTGGCAATAGTCACATACACGATCTGTTCCTCAAGACTCCTTAAGAAACTGATGTTTACCAATAGGTAAAGTGGTTTCTTACTTGCCTGTGCAGCTACCATCCCAGTTTTTTTGACTGTTAGAAATGTGTCTGGAATAGACGGCTATCAACATTATCTTTTTTTTCATTAAAGATGAACGTGTAAGTTTTCGACATATCAAAACTGGTCACATCTAATCCTACAACTAAGGACTACCTAGTAAGATGTAAGTGACGTCCATGGCTAAGATGTCACACCAAACACAGTCCTAATAGATTGAAAACTAGATAAGCACTAAACAACATTGGGTAACAGATTGAGCAGTTTTATCAACCCAAGCGATGTTATAAGGTGGTGAATGAGGTTCAACTTTCAAATTTATTCTCTCAACAGTTGTCTTAGCGATGATGTTCACACAACTATCTCCATCAATCATCACTTTATAGTTTTTGTTGTTGTGTTTGATGTAAGTATAGAAAACTAGACCTATGCCAACCCTCATCTTTAGGTGCAAAAAAAAAAGATAACTAATGACATTTAGTTGGATGCTTTACGCTCCTATTGCCTCCTCGGCCTCACTGTACTATCCTTAGGATCACAGACCTCATATTCATAATTATCTTTATCAAATGCTTCCTTGTCAAGAAGATTCCTAGTGAGACATTGGGCATCAAAATGACCAAAACTCTTGCACCTATAAAACTTAGAATCTCTAGCATCCTGCTAAGATGACTCACCAATCGAACACTTACCCTTGGGGTCTTTAACAGTAGAGTGTCAGATTTGGCGGGACCCTCAAACTGACGCCCAGGCTGCTTCTCGTTTATGGAGGGAAACTTCCTCTCGATGGGATTCTATGGGAGATCTTTAGGTCCTATGCCAGCTCATATGTATCATGTGATCTGAATTGGCAAGCATAGCAAGCCAAATCTTGGGCCTCAAGCCCAAACGAAACCTAGACAGATTCTAGTGAGGTCCTCTCTAATATCACATCAAAGGCTAAGATTATCGAATTTTGTCATGTAATCTTGGAAAGACATGATTTCCCTAATGAAGGTGATTCAGCTGGTCTAGGAGACCGTAAGGGGAAGATACTTTAAAAGTTCTTCTTTTTTTCTCAAATCTCCCTAGAGGCCCTATGTTGTCTCTCTAACTCCTCTACAAAAATTCAAAAAAAAAATTGGTCGAGCATTGCAACTTCATCCTAGCAAATTGGATTCTACACTCATCGAACATGTTATACCACTCAAAGAACTTGTCTATATCTGCTAGCAAGTCGCTAAAAACCGAGGGTAATGGATACCATAAAAGGGAGCCTTCTATCTTAACCTTGCGGGTAATGTTATCCTCCCTATCAGCGCAACACCAGTGACGACTGCCATCTCTCTTTTGTCTCTGTGATATCTAGGGCTACTCTCATAACTATCATGATCGTCTCCTTCATCCTTATGATACCTAAGTGACTTCCATTTCACTCTCGCCTCTTGTCACAATCCTCAGGGTCATGCACTTCTAGCCTAGCTAGATGTGCACTCAATTCGTCATTCTTAAGACTTTGAACTCACATAAAGTCAGTTTGTTCCTTCCTAATGGCCTGAAGTTCCCTAAGCGGTGTTTCAAATTGGCTCGTGGACTCATCTTGTTTAGGATTTTGGTTATCCATGTCTATCCTAAAATTCTTTCCACCATGCAAGGTCATACACTAATTGAAAATGCAAAGGCAAAGAATCGAGCACACGGATGCTAATGCAACAACCTAGACTCAAAAGACTATATGCATGCGCTATATGAGGGGGAAAAAATGTTTCCTACAGCTAGTGCTAATGAATGATATACAGATTTCTAATGTCAATGCAGGCACGCATGGTTTTTGCTAATAACTGCATCAGTGATAATTACAAATTTGAGTGATTCACTAAAAATGACTGAGTGATTCATTGAAAATGACAGAGCACTGAGAGTAAGTCATTGTACAATTATTGTACTATTCACACCTAAAATAGATGGTAGATGGAGGATATACTTGGATAGTGATGCCATTAACAAAATCAATGTTAAGTATAGGTTTCCCATTCCAAGACTCGATCTCTCAGATATGATGATTGGTTCTAGTATTTTCTTGAAGATTGATCTTTGTAGTGGGTATCACCAAATCCGTATCCGTGAAGATGATGATTGTAAGTCTGCCTTTAAGATCAAGGGCAGTTTGTATGTGTGGTTAGTCATGCTCTTCGGTTTGTCCAATGCCCCTAGTACATTTATGAGGGTTATAACTTATATTTTGCGTCCTTAGCAGATTTGCGGACATCTAGTTTGACGACATATTGGTATTCAATCGAACCCAAAGAAAGCATCTTCTTCATTTGACTCAGATTTTAGAGACTCTGTAGGGAGAAGTTGTATGTTAATTTGAAGAAATGTGCGTTCATATCTTCATTTGTCCATTTCTTAGGAGTTATTTTTAGTGAGGGGGTGCCAGCACATCCTGAGAAAATTAAAGCCATTAGGGAATAACCTACTATGATTCATGAAGGTAGGAATTTCCATGCCTAGCAACTTTTTATAGGAGGTTTGTTAGGAGGTTTAACGCCATCAATGTTTCAATTATTGTTCGCCTTAAGAAAGGAGAACTAAATGGTCTAAAACTGCTACTAGGGTTTTGACAAAATTAAGAAGTTGACTACTTCGTCAGTTCTTCACCTTCACAATTTCTCAAAAGTATTCGAGGTAGCATGTGACGCATCGGGCGTAGGTATAAGTAGCATGTCAAGCAAAAGAGCCATATAGTCGTTTTTCTTTAGCGAAAAATTATGAGGCTAAGCAACGCTATGATGACTATATTCGAGAGTTTTTGATGACTATATTTGAGAGTTTTACGCTTTTTGAGATACTAACTTCACTATTTGCCACCTAAAGCGTTCATTTTATACTCCAACAATAAGGATCTTCGTTATCTTAACTCACAAAAGAGTATAGCGCACCCACACATCAAGTGGATTGAGCTTCTTTAGGAGTACTCTTTTGTTCTCAAACACCATCTATGTTGCACGAACACGACAATATTAAAATGGACACGACACGTAAACACATAATAAATTCTATAAAATACACACGACACGTGTATTGGACACTCATGTCGGACACGATACAACTCCATAACAGGTGTGTTCATGCTACATTGCAGCACTACCCTGGTGTTGAAACAAAGTCGATGTTTTGAGAAGGAGACTTTACACTTTGTAGTCCATGAGTGCAAAAGTCACATGATTTGAGGATCTCATTTTGAGTATCCTACTTGTCAGGACTTTTGTGAAATTTATTCATCATTTACTCAGGTTCTACTCACTTCTATTGAGAGATTCATCATTGTTGATGGTTTCTTGGTTAGGGGCAGCCGCTTATGCATTCCCGACACCGCTTTACATGATCACTTGATTTGAGAAATGCATGCGGGAGGAGTAGCTGGGCACTTTAGTCGTGATAAGATCATTTTCTTAGTGAAGAAAAGGTTTAATTAGCTGAGTGTCAAGTGGAATGTCACGAGAATTGTCTCATTGTCAAGTCTGTCATGTTACTAAGGGTAGGAAACATAACACCAGAATGTACACCCCTTTGTGTATACCTTTTGCACCATGGGGACATCTTAGCATGAATTTTGTGTTAGGTTTTTCTTGTATCTTGAGGAACTAGATCTTGTCTTAGTTGTAGTGGATAGGTTTTTCAAGATGGCATATTTTATCTTCTACAGTAAGACTACATATGCTTTATACGTTGCACAATTGTTCATGCGAGGGGTCGTTTGTCTACATGGTTTCCTTAGGTCCTTTGTTTTTGATAGAAACGTTAGGTTCACTAGCCACTTTTCGATCACAATCTGGAAGGAAATAGGTTATACACTTTGTTTTTTACAGTGTGCCATCTCAAACTGACGCTCAAACTAAGGTGATCAACTGGAGTTTAGGACACTTGTTGCGATGTTTGGTGGGCGAGCGCTTGTCTACTTGGGATTTGGTCTTACCTATGGCCAAGTTTGCATATAATAGTCTATATATAGGTCGACTGGTTGAGTCTATTTGAAATAGTTACTGATTGTACAGCTAGGAAGCCCATAGTCATTTTTCTCATTCCTATATGTTATAGGACCAGTGCCTCCCCCTAGTCTTTTGCCCAACATATGCATGATTTGCATAATGAGGTTCGACGACAAATAATTATTAGTAATGATAGTTATAACTCTATTGTTGATTTACTTAAGCTAGAGCAGGAGTTTGTAGTGGGGAATGAGGTGTTACTTAGAGTGCGACCTGAGAGGTTCTTTTTCAGGATGTGGAAGGAGCTTCACGCTTGACGTATAGGTCTTTATATGGTCTTGCAGAAAATTAGTTCTAATACTTACAAGTTAGATATGCCACGAGAGCTTGGAATTAATTCCGTCGTCAACATCGAGGACTTGACTTCATATTGTGCTCATGTCGATTCCTGATCAATCATCATTAAAAATAGTGACCCATAACACTTTCATGTATATCCGCCACCACTGCCGCCACAAAGGAGATATCATATCGATTAAATCGAGAACATTTTGTAGGATAAAATTATCTCGACAGTAGATGCCAGATATCAACGCTATTTGGTCCATTGTGGAGGATGCTCTGATTCCAACTGTACATGTTTATAGACTGAGGGGCTCCAACAGCTCAACTTGAATTTGCTTGCGAAGTACCATCTTTGTTGATCTAGCCTGGACATGGATGACCATTCGCGCAAGAGAAAGACTTTAGATCTGAGCGTAAGTTGGAGTTATTTGTATTAGATTTTCTTTCCTTATTTTTGTTGGATTCTGCTTAATAGGAATCAATCTGACAACTAATCAAGATCACTGAGATATCAACAATCTAATTGGCCAGGTCGGCAAATATCAGGTGGGAGGTTTTCCGTTCAATAGAACGTTCCTTAATTTAAGAACCACCTTTCAATTTCCTTCATTGGTTAAACACCAATTAGACTGAATCTAAGTCAGTCTTGATATACTATAAAGTATATCCCTGTATAAAGGACTTAATCCACTTATACAGTATTTGGAGTGAGGTACGCTTAGAGCGAATCTCCTTAAGACAATTACGTCCCCCGCACTGGTGCTAACGGGATAATGGACGCTGGTCTCCCAAGATACAACACTCCTTCACGGTATTTGGATAGCACTACCAAATCACCGTACGGTCGAACCGTAGTCAACCAGTATCTTTCACAGGATCGTTGAAGCAGCGGTACAAGGACAAATTTCGGATGAATATTTGCCTTTACTTTGGAGGAGCACCCACTGTTGAGGACGATGG
This sequence comes from Agave tequilana, assembly GCA_038442645.1. NCBI lineage: Eukaryota > Viridiplantae > Streptophyta > Magnoliopsida > Asparagales > Asparagaceae > Agave > Agave tequilana. Next base: position 13,991 of record JAVJIF010020584.1, read on the forward strand.
AAGGTTGAAGAATATTCTTCTTCAGAAGTACCAGATTCAGACAACAATTCTATAAAAGAATATGTTGAATTTTCTGATTCCTCTTTCAGAATGAATTTTTGCAGAATCTTCTTTGGAAGTTGCTTCGGAAACCGAGTTACGGATTTCCCACTTCCCTTTTGAAAGTCACTTCACTTCAGAACTCTACTTCCTAGTTCAGAACGCAGAAACTTGAAGTGTTCAGAACTCAGAGAGAGAGAGCAGAGAAGTTGTTTGTTTTTTGGTGTGTTGTTGTGTGTTTCTATTGAGAATATGGAGTCCTTTATATAGCCTTCCAGGAGGGGCCAACAGGTTCGAACCCAAATGAAAGGTTGCAACCTATCGACCTAACAGTCATGACTGTTGGCTGTCCAATTGGTTCGCAACCTTTGGCAGTCAACTGGCTGGTTCGCAACCGTTGGCAGTCCAACAATTCGCATCCGTTGGCAGACCAACAGGCTCGCAACCATTGGCCGTCCAACTGGTCTGACACCTGTTGACGGATCGGTTCGAAACCTGACAGCGGAGCGGGTCCGTTGGCGGGGCGGAGCGAGTTTGGTTCGGGTAGCGGCCCATACCCTTTAGACCTGATTCAAAAAGAACCAGGCCAGGTAGGGAACCCAAACCCAAACCCAAACCCAACCCAGGACCCGGACCCGAGCCCGAGCCCGAGCCCGGCACCGGCACCGGCGCCGGCAAGCGCATGCATGATAGGGCATGGTTCCCTCCCAATCGCGCGCAAAAACTCCAAGTACCCAAAGGGCACGCCCTTTGTTCTCAATTTTCTCTATTTATACACCACAAATTTTCATCCCACGGCCAATGTGGGACTAAATACTTTTAGCTACCTTTAGTCTCATTTTGGCTTTGAATTAGGCAATATTTAGACTTGAATATCTCATTCATTCGAAGTCGGAATTGAACATGTGAATATACCACGTTCATTCCCAATGGAAGGAGAACGCACTCCAACCATCATCCAATTGATTCGATCAACGGATCTCGCCATAATTCAACTCGAAGATTCGCATTTATATTCTTCAATTCCAACAATCCCCCACAATAAATGGAGATTCAAGGAAATGACACACAAAGTGACTGACTCTATTGTGAAAGGTACTTGAGAAAAGAAACTGCATAAGGATAGGTGAACTAGGTCTTGAACCTTCCATAGCGAGAGATTTATCGGACTTACTGGCTAATCAGTGAACTAGGTCTTGAACTGTTAGCCGTTAGTGTAAGCCAAGTCAACAAGCTTCACACAGTGACTTTCCAAATTAACTTTGGTTCTCGGTTGTGTCCGTTTTGGCCCTGGACATTCTTGGTTTCAGAGAGTATCTTTAGGGAATAACAGCCTCCATAGAAATTCCCAAAGAGCCGACCCAACTCTATACTCACATAGGTGATGGACCTATTAAGAGTAGTCTACTCTACTCCACTTGTTTAGTAAAAAGATATAGGCATCATTAAAAGCGTTAAGCTTATGCTTAATCCACTTGTAGAAAAGCACTTATGTGCACCTTAAGAATGGATTGGAGTCAAGCTCCCAAGTGCTTACTTGCTGAGTCAATCATAACTAGTTTTTCCTCTTGAACTTAGTCCGTGGGATCTCCAGTCGCTAAGTGAGGTTTCCATTAAGCTGACTCGGTAAGATTAGGCTTTTAGACCCATTCCCCTCGATGCGTAGTTTATACGCTCTCCACTTAAACCTTTAGTAAGCGGATCCGCTAAATTATCCTTTGACGATACAAAGTCAATAGAGATAATTCCATTTGAGAGCAACTGCTTCACGGTATTATGTCTACGACGAATATGTCTAGACTTACCGTTGTACATAACATTTTTTGCCCTAGATATAGCTGCTTGATTATCGCAGTGTATACATATAGCGGGCACTGGCTTTTGCCATAATGGTATATCTTCTAAGAATTGTCGAAGCCATTCTGCTTCTTCTCCGGCCTTATCTAAGGCTATGAATTCCGATTCCATAATGGAACGGGCAATACATGTTTGCTTAGAAGATTTCCAAGATACCGCTGCTCCTGCTAGAGTAAATACGTATCCGCTAGTTGATTTTGATTCCTCAGAATCTGCAATCCAATTAGCATTACTGTATCCTTCCAGTACAGGTGGATACTGTCCATATCTCAAGGCATATTCCTTGGTATGTGATACGTAACCCAATACTCGTAGTAGAGCGGTTCAATGTAGATCACTAGGATTGCTAGTGTATCTACTTAACTTGCTTACAATGTAAGCAATATCGGGTCTAGTGCAATTCATCAAATACATTAGACTTCCGATAATCTGCGAATACTCCAACTGGCGTATTCCAGTTCCTGTATTCTTGTGAAGGTGGACGTGTGGGAGAAAAGGATTTGTATTCTCTTTTATCCCATGATCCTTGAATCTTTCTATCATCTTATCCACATAGTGAGATTGAGATAGACTGATTCCATCTGGTGTTCTAGTAATTTTAATTCCTAAAATTACATCAGCAACCCCCAGATCCTTCATATCAAAATTGTTGGATAACATTCGTTTAGTGGACTTAATAATCTCAATATTAGTCTCAAGTATCAACATGTCATCTACATAAAGACAAACAATGATACATGCATTTCTAACTGTTTTAGTGTAAACACACTTATCGCATTCATTGATAGTGAATCCATCTTTGATCATGACACTATCAAATTTCTCATGCCATTGTTTTGGAGCCTGCTTTAAACCGTATAAGGATTTTACCAATTTACACACTTGTGTTCTTGGCCTTGACTTTAAATCCTTCAGGTTGCTCCATATATATCTCTTCATTTAATTCACCATTTAAGAATGCAGTCTAGACATCCATTTGATGGATATCTAAGTTGTGCAATACTGCAATTGCAATTAACATCCGAATGGACGTTATTCTTGTTACTGGTGAATAAGTATTGAAGTAGTCAAGTCCTTCTTTTTGTCGATAACCCTTGACTACTAATCTAGCCTTGTACTTATCGATAGATCCATCGGGTTTTAATTTTCGTTTGAAAATCCACTTACACCCAATTGGTTTACTTCCAGGAGGCAAGTTTACCAATTCCCAAGTATGATTACTTAGTATGGATTCTATTTCGCTATTTATAGCTTCTTTTCACATTTGTGCTTCTGGGGTTGACATAGCCTCTTTAAATGTTTGAGACTCACTCTCAATAGCGTATGCTATGAAATCTGGACCAAAAGATTTTGAGATTCTAGATCTCTGACTTCTTCTTGGTTCAGTTTTCGCATTAACATTCGGTTCCTCGGAACTTTTGTCCCTGAACGCCATCTCGTGTGTGTTGGCCCAAAGGCCTTCCACTCTAGTTTTGATGATGATTAACTCATGTAGTTATGTGTACTAATAATCTTGCAATGTTTAAGTTTCAGATATTTAACAAGATATTAGTTGGTGAAAGCTTCCACACATCTTTCACAAGGTGATTCAAGAGCCTAAGCATCAAAGATGACATCTAGCACTCATTGGAGTCAAGCTTGGTGAATCACGGTTTGGTCCGAGTCAACTTGGAGATGGCGCTCTACAAGAAGACTTAGGTATCCCTACTTTAGTTTGTTTTTAGATCCAAATTGTAAAGATTAGAATAGTATGATAATGCTCAAGTTCACAACACACACGTTTCGTGTGTTGAATATTGGTTTTCGGTTTTTCGGTTTTAGGTTTAACCGATCTTGGTTTTCATGAATAGATAGATCAAAACAAGTTTACATGGTTTAATGTATATATGATTTGTTCTATATACATGCATGCTTTAATTTCCTAGACAAACTTAGTTTTGACTCGTTTATTCATGTGTTATATGTTTTGGTATTTTTGACAAAACATATTTTGGAATTAATGACAAAAACTATGATATATATTTGTTTCATGTATATTGGATTTCTATCCATATGCATCATGCCTAAATGTTGTTTAATATCATGTTTTTGTACTTGGAAGAGTTTTGGACAAAACGTATTTTCTATTCAAAATCCAAGTTTTAGAAAATACAGTTTTTGGTTTTTGGTAAAAATGAAAAGACACAAAAATAGTTCATATTGATTGATATTTGAGCTAAACTTTTTACCACATGTTTATATATCAATGCAAAATGATAAAACTATTTTTGGTGATTTTTAGAAAAGATAAAAGAATTTTTAAACATATTTCTAATTGAATTTTCTGTTCCAGGCTTCAACCAAGTCGACTAGTAACCTGACTAGTCGACTAGGGCTGAGGTCGGTCGACCGGGCCGGTCGACCGACGTGCACAATTCTGTGCACGTTTGGCAGTTCTGGGACGGTCGACCGGACCGTCGACCGGACTGAGAGCAGTCTGCTCTCTGTTTGTTTCGGTCGACCGGGAAGTCGACCGGTAGCTGACAACGGTCAAAAATTGACCGTTGGGCGGTCGACCGGGCGGTCGACCGGCAGGGTATTTCTGACAGTTCTGCTGCCAACGGCTATTTTCTGGATTAGCCTATAAATACCCCATTTGCAAGAGTTTTTCTCTAAGAATTTTTGTGCGAATTTTTACATACTCTCTGGTATTTTTACAGCATTAAAAAGAAGTTTTTGAGCTTGATTTGAACAATCTTTTTGGTATTTTCATTAGGGTTTGAAAAATCAAAGAAAAGGGTTTTGGGAAAAGCTTTTGAATTGAACTTCTCTATCTTGGTTTCATTTATTTCCCAAAGATTTTTCTTTGAGTTGCTGGTTTCAAATCCCTTGGTTTTCTCCACACTTGAGCTAAAATCTACTATCTTCTCTATAGGATTTTGTGTGGGAAAAAGAGATTGTTTTGTGGTTGTTGTTTGAAACCACTAAGTTGTAAACCCTATTTAGCTTGGCTTTGTGCCTTTCCCTCATTGTGTTGAGAAAGATTTGCTATTGGGTTGTATTCCTCAAGGTTGTGAGGTGATCTTTGTATTGGGTTGTGCTTGCCTCAAGGAGGAGGTTGTTGTTGGCTAGGAGTTTGCCTCAAGAGGAGGTTGTGTTTGTAAGGAGAGGAGTTGGGTACTCCTTGTATTGTGATTGCCCCAAATTCTCGGTGGAGGTTCCCTTTGTGGGAGTCCTTTGTGGACAAGCTAGTGGATTGGAAATCCTTCGTGTGTCGAAGGCGGGGATGTAGAGCTGGGTGCTCGAACCTCGGAACATATCTTGTTGTTTGCGCTTGATCCATTGACTCTCTCTCTATCTCTCTCTTTACTGTGTGTATTGTGCAAATTGCTATATCTTATACTTGCTTGTGTGTGCATCATTATTGTAATTGCAATTAGTTTTTAAATTCCGCATTAAGTTCACTAGATTAGCATCGTCACCTATTCACCCCCCCTCTAGGTGACTTTTCAATTGGTATCAGAGCTAGCGCTCCTGATATTTAGGTTTAACCACCTAGGAGTGAGATCTTGGTTTGCTAATCTTCATTTGCATTTTCATTTGCACACATTTAGTTTGCACTTATGGCTAGCCCTCCTATGTTTGATCATTTTAGACTTGATGCTTGGAAGGCTAATATGACTAAACATTTAAAAGACCTAGGACATCTAGTTTTTCAAGCCATTACCATAGAATCCCTCCCAAATAGTAGCAAGCATAATAAGTCCAATGCATTAGCACTTAGGGCACTTAGAGCATCTCTAAATGAACATTTATTACATGTTTTTGATCGTTATGATTCGGCTTTTGCAGTTTGGAGCATCTTGACTTCTCCCGAGCTTCGAAGGATTATCAACAAGATGAGGAGATCTAAGAGAGAAAAGTCTGAAGAGCAATGCCTCATGGTCCAAGGGAAGAACTCCCTTGAGGTACAATCGAATTCTCAAATAGATGATAGCTCTAGTTCCTATTGTCATGGATGTTTTGAAGTTCAAACTTTAAATATGGAACTTGTTCAAAAGCTTGAAAATTTGTTAGAAAAACATGATTTGTTGAAAGATGATAATCTTGTTTTGAAAAATGAATTAAAGGATTTATGCTCTAATTTTGAATTGATGTTGCAAGAGAAGGAAGAGATTGCAAGTGAATGTGACTCACTTAAATCTCAACTCGAACTTGCTTTAAAGGAAAATGAATTTTTGAAAAACAAAATGATTGTGATGATGTTGTAAAGAACAATGAGATCTTATCTTCAAAATTGGATTTTACTTTTAAAGAAAATCTCGCTTTGAAAAATGATATTGATGCAATTACAAAAGAATTGGATTTGGTTTTGAATAAAAATAAATCTTTGCAAAATGATATTGATATTCATGTTTGCCATGCTAGTGTAGCTTCTTATTCTAGCACACATATAGCATGCTCCACTTTGTCTTCTAACATAGAAAATGATATAAATAATTTGAAGAAAAGTGTTGATTGTTTGGGCTCCACTTTGAGCCAATGTGCTTTAAATCACACTCATTTGGAATCCTTGGTTCGCAAGAAACAAGCTCCAACCTTGCATGCACACCCATCACGGCATACACATGCTTTTCATGATCATCACCATCATATGTATGCTCACGTGTACACATGTACACATTGTGGTCGAAAAGGCCACCTTGCTAGATTTTGTTATGATCGCATTTATCATGAAATTTAGCAACTAATTTTGTTTGGGTTAGAAAAGATACTAACCCCCATGGACCCACAAAGAAATGCGTACCAAAGACCACCTCTATACTTTTTGATGTAGGTGGGAGCTCTCGCAAAACGTGAGAGTGTTGGTGCCTTGGAGTGGATGCGTTCCGTGCCTAAAGAGAACCATTTGGATGCTTCACTCTCAAGGAGATTTGGTGGGAGGACCACCGTGGTTTGGTGAATTAGAGATGCACCTTCATCGGTTTTGGTATCATTCTCTAACTCCCATTTTTATTTTGCATGCTTTTCATGTTCATCTATTTATAGCATGTCATGGTTTATTGTTCATCATGCTTATGCCATGCTCTTTAGAATAGTGTTATACATGTTTAGTTACTTGAGCACCCATGTCTTATATGGATCTATATTTAGTGTTCTCACCTTGTTTAACTAACATGTATGCCCTAGATCTAATGCACATGCATATGCATTATGACCATTTAGATGTTTATGATTTTTGTTCTTGATGAACCATGTTTCATTGTTTTATGATTAGTATGATGTTTGCCATGTTTATTAGTCTTATGCTTTACATGATTAGTTGTTGAGACACCCATGATTAGTATGGACCCATATTTTGTGTTCTCTTTATGTTTTAGTTATCATGTTTATCATAGGTTTAATGCACATGTCTTTGTCATGCAAATCATATGGTTGACTATGACTTTTTGTTTTAATAATTCATGTTTTGATTATTATGTTTATCATGTTGAGTTATGATTCCCGTTTTATGCTTAATGATTTGATTACTTGTTTAGATATTAGTTTTCATTAAGACTAGAATTTATACTTGCACATGTAGTGGGACACAAATAAATCTTTATATATGTTTGTACTTGGATGCTAATTTGTACCCATTAAATGAGTTAGTATAGCTTAGTTTTGATGATTCATGCATTTTAAACTTGTATTCCTATTTTTGATTGTTTTATGTGTATGAGTGTTCATTTCATGTATATGTTTATTTTGCCAAACCTTAAGATATACATGTATAACCTTTGAGTCATTTGCTTTTCATGCAAATCTATATATATGAACTCAATTGTTTTTAGGGATATGTATGTTTACTCATTGTGTTGACAATTCATACATATACCTTGAAATGAAATTAGTTTTGGTAAAAATTTAGTTTTTTCTTGATTTCGTGTTCATTTGTTTAACTTCATGTATATGTCCATCTTGTCCAAACTATCATTTATACATATACATCCTTGAGCCACATGCCTTCATGCATATACTTTTGTGGACTCATTATGTTTAGGATATGTATGTATACTTTAGTTTGTACATGACATACATATGCCTTGAAGTTCATATCGTTTGAAATGAATTTCATGTTTTCAAGGAATTTCATATGAGCCTAATTGAATATTTTCATGATGATATGTTTCACACAACACTTGTACACTCACCCTATTTAATGTTTTTTCGTGATTTAATTTTCATGAGTACAATTTGTGCTATATGAATTTTGAGTGTTTTAATGTCATGTGATTTACATATGTTTTCATGAAAAACATTTTTATTATTCCTCACTTGAAGGATTACGTACTAGTTTTCAAATTTTCATATAACTAGTTCGTATTCTTCAATTTGGTAGAGTTTTTTAAACTAACTATAATTCCAAATCTATTTTTGAAAACCCCTACCATTCATGGGCGGTTGGATGGGAGACCATGTTCAAGTATGTTTTATCTTGAAAAATCATCTAAAACTTAAACATGAATGGGTGGTAGTTGATATGAGTCATACACTTGATCTTATTCTTATTTCAATTGTATCATTGAATTCTTTCAATTGGTATCAATCTTGACATCCTTTTGTATACTCATATATGTTTTGTTTTATATATGTATGCTTACACTTCATATAGTATCAATTTCAATTGGTATCTATTTCTTACATACATATATAGATGATTTATTTGTGCTTATTATATCCCTATATCTTGAAGCACAAATTTTGGTTATGTTAAGCTTGAGTTTTTCAATTGGTATCCATATACAAGCTTTATCATAATTTTAAGATTGCTAAGCTTGAATTTTTAATGAATATCATGTTTCAATTGATTTAATTTTCATTGGTATCTTATTTCAAGCCTATGCATATTTTCTTTTGGTATTTCATAAGGGGGAGAAAACTCGTATTTTATATTTCAATTGGTATTTGGTTTACCATTGTTTTTGTTTCCCACTCCCTAACTTTATGATATTAAAGTAATTGGTATCATATGCTTATAATGAAAAATATCTTCTTTTGGTATCAAGATGCTATTTGTTTCCTTAAATTTGGTATCAATTTTTTTATTATCTATTGGTATCAAGTTTACATTACATGTTTTCATTTTGATATAAAATGTTATTTTGTTTCAATGCCTTGTTTTATTTCAAATAGGATTTGGCATTTCTCAAAATTTGTTATTTTCAATTGATCTCATATTGACTTTGGTTTTACCCCTTTGAATAATTTATTGCTTCTTTGTTTTGAACATTTAGGGAGAGAAGTATTTATTTTTATTATGTTTGTTTTTACCCCTTTGTTGATGATTGACAAAAAAGGGAGAAGAATTTGTAGTTTATATGCATGGTTGATTTATGCATATGTTTTAGTTGGTTTTCATTAGTAATAATATGTTGGTTTCAATATTATTGTTTTATTGGTATCAAGAGCATATTTCATTGTTTATGTTTTATTTTAATTGGTATCCAGAACATGTTTATATGTGTTTAAGAACATTCATTGCATATCTTATATGTTTTATTGTTATGCATGAGTTAAGGGGGAGCTTCTTTGAAGCTTTACTTTAATCCATGCATATATAACTCCATGAGTTTTGTCATCATCAAAAAGGGGGAGATTGTTGGCCCAAAGGCCTTCCACTCTAGTTTTGATGATGATTAACTCATGTAGTTATGTGTACTAATAATCTTGCAATGTTTAAGTTTCAAATATTTAACAAGATATTAGTTGGTGAAAGCTTCCACACATCTTTCACAAGGTGATTCAAGAGCCTAAGCATCAAAGATGACATCTAGCACTCATTGGAGTCAAGCTTGGTGAATCACGGTTTGGTCCGAGTCAACTTGGAGACGGCGCTCTACAAGAAGACTTAGGTATCCCTACTTTAGTTTGTTTTTAGATCCAAATTGTAAAGATTAGAATAGTATGATAATGCTCAAGTTCACAACACACACGTTTCGTGTGTTGAATATTGGTTTTCGGTTTTTCGGTTTTAGGTTTAACCGATCTTGGTTTTCATGAATAGATAGATCAAAACAAGTTTACATGGTTTAATGTATATATGATTTGTTCTATATACATGCATGCTTTAATTTCCTAGACAAACTTAGTTTTGACTCGTTTATTCATGTGTTATATGTTTTGGTATTTTTGACAAAACATATTTTGGAATTAATGACAAAAACTATGATATATATTTGTTTCATGTATATTGGATTTCTATCCATATGCATCATGCCTAAATGTTGTTTAATATCATGTTTTTGTACTTGGAAGAGTTTTGGACAAAACGTATTTCTATTCAAAATCCAAGTTTTAGAAAATACAGTTTTTGGTTTTTGGTAAAAATGAAAAGACACAAAAATAGTTCATATTGATTGATATTTGAGCTAAACTTTTTACCACATGTTTATATATCAATGCAAAATGATAAAACTATTTTTGGTGATTTTTAGAAAAGATAAAAGAATTTTTAAACATATTTCTAATTGAATTTTCTGTTCCAGGCTTCAACCAAGTCGACTAGTAACCTGACTAGTCGACTAGGGCTGAGGTCGGTCGACCGGGCCGGTCGACCGACGTGCACAATTCTGTGCACGTTTGGCAATTCTGGGACGGTCGACCGGACCGGTCGACCGGACTGAGAGCAGTCTGCTCTCTGTTTGTTTCGGTCGACCGGGCGGTCGACCGGTAGCTGACAACGGTCAAAAATTGACCGTTGGGCGATCGACCGGGCGGTCAACCGCAGGGTATTTCTGGCAGTTCTGCTGCCAACGGCTATTTTCTGGATTAGCCTATAAATACCCCATTTGCAAGAGTTTTTCTCTAAGAATTTTTGTGCGAATTTTTACATACTCTCTGGTGTTTTTACAGCATTAAAAGAAGTTTTTGAGCTTGATTTGAACAATCTTTTTGGTGTTTTCATTAGGGTTTGAAAAATCAAAGAAAAGGGTTTTGGGAAAAGCTTTTGAATTGAACTTCTCTATCTTGGTTTCATTTATTTCCCAAAGATTTTTCTTTGAGTTGCTGGTTTCAAATCCTTGGTTTTCTCCACACTTGAGCTAAAATCTACTATCTTCTCTATAGGATTTTGTGTGGGAAAAAGAGATTGTTTTGTGGTTGTTGTTTGAAACCACTAAGTTGTAAACCCTATTTAGCTTGGCTTTGTGCCTTTCCCTCATTGTGTTGAGGAAGATTTGCTATTGGGTTGTATTCCTCAAGGTTGTGAGGTGATCTTTGTATTGGGTTGTGCTTGCCTCAAGGAGGAGGTTGTTGTTGGCTAGGAGTTTGCCTCAAGAGGAGGTTGTGTTTGTAAGGAGAGGAGTTGGGTACTCCTTGTATTGTGATTGCCCCAAATCCTCGGTGGAGGTTCCCTTTGTGGGAGTCCTTTGTGGACAAGCTAGTGGATTGGAAATCCTTCGTGTGTCGAAGGCGGAGATGTAGAGCTGGGTGCTCGAACCTCGGAACATATCTTGTTGTTTGCGCTTGATCCATTGACTCTCTCTCTATCTCTCTCTTTACTGTGTGTATTGTGCAAATTGCTATATCTTATACTTGCTTGTGTGTGCATCATTGTTGTAATTGCAATTAGTTTTTAAATTCCACATTAAGTTCACTAGATTAGCATCGTCACCTATTCACCCCCCCTCTAGGTGACTTTTCAGTGTGTTCTTTTCCCAGAAGTCTTATCTGCTTCCCGTTTGTATGGAAAGATATCTTCAAAGAACACTGCATCTCTCGATTCGATAATCATGTTTACATGAATATCTAGTATTTCTGATTTATGAACCAGAAATCTGTAGGCACTACTATTCAAGCATAGCCTATGAATATGCAGTCCATAGTTTTTGCTCCCAACTTAGTCTTTTTAGGTAATGGTGCTAGCACTTTTGCAAGGCACCCCCACATTTTGAGGTAATGGTAGGAAGGTGTCCTTCCATGCCATAACTCGAAAGGTATAAGACCAAGTTTCTTGTGGGGTACTCTATTTAGAATATAATTTGCAGTTAATAGAGCTTCCCCCCACAAGTTCTGCGGAGCTCCAGAACTTATGAGCATAGAATTAACCATCTCCTTCAAAGTTCTGTTCTTCCGTTCAGCAATTCCATTCTGCTGAGGAGTGTATGGTGCTGTAGTTTGATAGATTATACCAAAATTAGCACATAACTCACTAAAATCATTTGATTCATATTCTCCGCCTCTATCGGATTTTAGAATCTTGATTTTCTTGTTGAGTTGATTCTCAACTTCGGCTTTATATGTTATAAACATATTTATTGCCTCATCCTTACTGTTTAAAAGATACACATAACAGTATCTTGTACAGTCATCGATAAAAGTAATGAAATACTTTTTACCGCCTCTAGTTGACATAAACTTCAAGTCACACAGATCTCTATGAATTAACCCTAAAGGTTCTATATTTCGATCAATTGAGTGAAATGAATTTTTTGCCAACTTGGCTTCAACACAAATCTCACACTTGCGAATTTCTTCCAAGTTGAGTTTAGGAATATATCCCAGATTAGACAAGTTTTTCAAAGATTTGTAATTTACATGCCTTAATCTAGCATGCCACAAAATAGGAGACTCAAGCAAATAAACAGAAGATTTTCCTTTATTTATAAGCTTCGGGTACAAATACACAGACTTTTTATCTACCACTGCAACATTGGCTTTAAAAAGTCCATCAACAAGATAACCCTTTCCCACATACATCCCTCCCTTAGTAAGTACAAATTTATCGGATTCAACAACATTCTAAACCCTTTCTTACTAAGTATTGATCCGGAGATCAAATTCTTGAGTATGTCTGGAACATGAAGCACATCGTTAACAGTAAGCTCTTTTTCCGATGTCCACTTCAGGATGACCTTGCCCTTTCCTTCAACCTTTGAGATGGCTGAATTTCCCATGAATAGTTGCTCATCTTACTCTAGTATTTGATATTCAGAGAATAATAATTTCTCAGAGCAGATGTGCCGAGTAGCCCCAGTGTCTACCCACCAATCCTTATTGTTGGTTGTCAGGTTCACTTCTGACACCACAGCTGAAAGGCTGGAGACTCATGGTCGGTCAAGTTTGCCTGTGGGTGGCTTTTCTTGTTCTTTTTGAGACGGCTGCGACATTCATTCGCCTTATGCCCCTCTTTGTTGCAGATGTAGCAGGTTCCCTTGAAGCGCATGTTCTGCCTTCTTGGACCTTGCCTTTGTACCCCTGGGAAGTCTTCTTCCGCTTTAAGCCTTTGGAAGTAGACGCTTTCCCCTTTGAATCTTCGATCACATTGGCTTTTGCTTCGTAGGAGTTCTTACTGCTCCTTTTCTCGGACTTTCTGTTGTCCTCCTCGATTCGAAGCCTCACAATGAGATCTTCCAACTTTAACTCCTTTCGCTTGTGCTTCAGCTAGTTCTTGAAATCTCTCCACGCAGGTGAGAGTTTCTCCACGATAGTAGCCACCTGAAAAGTTTCAGGAAGAATCATACCTTCGGCTTCTATCTCGTGGAAGATAAGTTGGAACTCTTACACCTGACTGATTACAGTCTTGCTGTCCACCATTTTGTACTCCAGAAATCGTCCTACGACGAACTTCTTGGTACCAACATCTTCAGTCTTGTACTTCTTGTCAAGACTGGCCCATAAATTCTTTGCCGTTGTGATAAGACTGTAGACATTGTAAAGAGAGTCATCCAGTCCATTTAAAATATAATTTCGGCAAAGGAAGTCACATTGAGTCCATGCATCAGTTGCAGGCTCTGGTGGCTTCTTGCAGGAATCTGGCCAGATGAAGAGTGGTCAAATAGAAGAGCATCTTCTGTTGCCACCTCTTGAATTCTGTGCCATCAAATTTTCCTGGCTTCTCCGGCTTCGGGTTAGGAAGTGGAGTTGGCATCAAAGCTTGCATGTTTGGTGCCTTGCTTGAGCTATCTTGATTAGTCTCAGACATTTTCTTCAAGTTCAAGCAGAACAGAAGTATGAAACTTCAATAAATAATTGTCTTAAGATTGTTGGATTCTGCTTAACAGGAATCAATCTGACAACTAATCAAGATCACTGAGATATCAACAATCTAATTGGCCAGGTCGGCAAATATCAGGTGGGAGGTTTTCCGTTCAATAGAACGTTCCTTAATTTAATAACCACCTTTCAATTTCCTTCCTTGGTTAAATACCAATTAGACTGAATCTAAGTCAGTCTCGATATACTATAAAGTATATCCCCTGTATAAAAGACTTAATCCACTTATACAGTATTTGGAGTGAGGTACGCTTAGAGCGAATCTCCTTAAGACAATTACGTCCCCCGCACTGGTGCTAACGGGATAATGGACGCTGGTCTCCCAAAATACAACACTCTTTCACGGTATTTGGATAGCACTACCAAATCACCGTACGGTCGAACCGTAGTCAACCAGTATCTTCCACAGGATCGTTGAAGCAGCGGTACAAGGACAAATTTCAGATGAATATTTGCCTTTACTTTTGAGGAGCACCCACTGTTGAGGATGATGGAAGGTTGAAGAATATTCTTCTTCAGAAGTACCAGATTCAGACAACAATTCTATAAAAGAATATGTTGAATTTTCTGATTCCTCTTTCAGAATGAATTTTTGCAGAATCTTCTTTGGAAGTTACTTCGGAAACAGAGTTACGGATTTCCCACTTCCCTTTTGGAAGTCACTTCACTTCAGAACTCTACTTCCTAGTTCAGAACGCAGAAACTTGAAGTGTTCAGAACTCAGAGAGAGAGAGCAGAGAAGTTGTTTGTTTTTTGGTGTGTTGTTGTGTGTTTCTATTGAGAATATGGAGTCCTTTATATAGCCTTCCAGGAGGGGCCAACAGGTTCGAACCTAAACGAAAGGTTGCAACCTATCGACCCAACAGTCATGACTGTTGGCTGTCCAATTGGTTCGCAACCTTTGGCAGTCAACTGGCTGGTTCGCAACCGTTGGCAGTCCAACAGATTCGCATCCGTTGGCAGACCAACAGACTCGCGAACATTGGCCGTCCAACTGGTCTGACACCTGTTGACGGATCGGTTCGAAAGCTGACAGCGGAGCGGGTCCGTATGCGGGGCGGAGCGGGTTTGGTTCGGGTAGCGGCCCATACCCTTTAGACCTAATTCAAAAAGAACCAGGCCAGGTAGGGAGCCCAAACCCAAACCCAAACCCAAACCCGAGCCCGGCACCGGCGCCGCCGCCGCCGTGAGCGGCTGCGCGCGCACGCATGATTGGGCATGGTTCCCTCCCAATCGCGCGCGAAAACTCCAAGTACCCAAAGGGCACGCCCTTTGTTCTCAATTTTCTCTATTTATACACCATAAACTTCCATCCCACGGCTAATGTGGGACTAAATGCTTTTAGCTACCTTTAGTCCCGTTTTGACTTTGAATTAGGCAATCTTTAGACTTGAATATCTCATTCATTCGAAGTCGGAATTGAACATGTGAATATACCACGTTCATCCCCAATGGAAGGAGAACACACTCCAACCATCATCCAATTGATTCGATCAACGGATCTCGCCATAATTCAACTCGAAGATTCGCATTTATATTCTTCAATTCCAACAATTTTGTTCTTTTATTGTGTGTGCATGTGCGATGGATCAGTTATCCTTTTGTTACTTTTATTTCTTTTATTGAGGCACGAGTAGTGCTTGTGGTCTCTTTCTATAAATATTATTTTAGGGTTTTGTTTGTGGATTGATGAGTCAGTAAGAAATTTGTAAAATCCTAATTTATGTTTTTGTAAAATCTTTATGCGTGAAACGTAGTGGGTGAGAGATTCACGTGAGTGTGAAGCCCTAAATCAAGGGTGTGAAGCCCAAATTACCTCTTTCTCACTTTGTGATACCTTAATTTCTAATTTTCCCCCGAATTTGGACAAACCTAGATCTATTCATCCCAATCCCATCACAAATCCTAATCTTTTCCCATTCATTCTGTGTCATCTACTCTTCTATGTTAGATTTCTAGTTGGCAAAAGATTAGTAGTTGTTTGACAAATTGCTGTTTCTAGGAGTTGGAAAAAAAACAGCTCTACAGAATGATATGATATAAGTGTGGTTACGTGGAATCTAGAAGGGAGATGGTAATTATTGAGTAGAAGATATATGGTAAATAATTGAGCCATCTTGCACTAAGGTTTGTTTCATAAGGAAGGATTATTAGGGCTCTATAGCAAGGATATTTTTTATGTGGGGAAGTCTAAACTCTGGTGTTCATATATCTATGAATATCATAACTTTCTAGTGAGGAAGGGAGAGTGAAAACAGGAGGAATTAAGGAAGCGGAGAGAGGATGGAGACAAGGTAACCTTAGGTAACCTCATATAACCTCAGCTTTATCTTCTGCGTTTATTAGTAAAACCCCATTCCTTTCTGTAATGGCATTGGTTGGAGGGCAAACGATTTACTTGCTTTAAGCCAAAGATTATGCGCCAACTTGTCTCACAAATCACAATGAACTGATACTCTGGTTGCCATGCAGGTTCTTTCTATAAATGCTTAAATCTTATTGTAATTTGTAAATTTTGTTCGATCTTGTGAGCATTTCATTTAACCAGGTTTGAGTTAAGCTTGTGTACTTTTCTTAATGATGCTTCTTTTTCAAGATGCAGGTAATGTTACAGTTCTGCAACAACTTAAGCTTGTCAAGGCGCTGGTAGCCTCTAATTAAAGACTTCTCCAAACACACTTTGGGGGAAAAAAAAAATTGCTCTACTGCACTGTGGGAACTATATAGTTGGTCTGTCTCTACTCTCACCTACATAAATACACGTTGCACATTGTGGTTAAGAACTTACTATTCAATTATGTAGTGCCATATGCCGGACATAGATAAGGAATCATTTGCCTTTGTTATTTTTAAGGTCCCTTTAACGAGTACCTCTCATGCTTGTGGCAACATTCATATGATATTGTTAGTATGTGTGCACGCACGAGGGTGTGTTGTTATATTTTTCCACAATTTGTATATCCCCATGTCCCATCATGGAGGAATTCCTTTCTTCTCTCTCATTACTTGCATTCGTGCTTCATGAAACTTGTGACGCTGCCCATGCTTTAATACAAGGAAAGGTTAGTTTCGTAGTTTACCATGCCTGTGTCTTGTTATTTATCTCTAAGCATTCACTAACTATTGTGTTCTCCTTTTATACTGTATACCATCCAAGGATATGACACTTCTGAATATCCCACGTTGTTGTGGACATTTAGAGCTAACTTTAGGGCGACGTGCTATGACTTTTTAGCCTCTCACAATATTCATTTGTCAAGAGAGAATTTTTGAACCGTTGGATTTGGCCTCTAGTTACCCTTTCAATCGAAAAGTGAAAACCACTGACTAATACCTTTTCCTCCCAACTTTGGTAAATATTCTAACCCACCAGCAGAAGTTAGTGCCTCCTAAGAGTGGTCGGGATATTTGTCCCATGCTAGCCTGAGTCACACACACAGGTATTGTGGATGCCTTCTTTTTGATATTTCTGGTGATCAAGGTGTAATAGATACCCTACTGATTGAACGGGAATTGGACAAAAAGACTATCGGTCTGGATTTTCATCTTGCATTAGCAAGAGCAAACAACGCTTGTCTATTCAGTGATGCCATGTCTAAGCTTGTTGCTTGTGGAGTTGACTTATTTTCCTACAAGCCGTTAACATTGATACTAGTAGTTGTTGTTGTAATAGTGACAATATGTTTTTCCTCCATGGTTCTTTAAGTGCATGTGGAACCTGCTTATTTGATGTAAGGCATGTCATTGGCAACAGCTCGTGGTGGTTGCTTCTTTGCCTCTTGTATTTTCTTCTTTTGTGGGTGAAGTTTCACTTGCTCGACTGCTATGTTGCCTTTGGCAATTTATTATTTGCCTACAAGATTCCATCCACCAGCTTAGTTGTATTTGCCAAGTTTTTGACAGCCTCCAGGACAAGGAAGTTGTTTTTCATTTATCTGTACAATAGTCCCTGCATTCAACAGTCCCTGTATTTCGTTTATCTTGTGCGTCATTGCATCCGTCAACTTGGCTGTAGTTTTCTCCCCCGCTGTCCGAGACTCATGTCAAACAATTTGGGATGGGCACACTTGACGACATTCATATCATGTATGAGATACTGGACCGTTGCGGCAACCGCTCAGTAATCTGAAGTCAATGTTGTTTCTAGCATTTCAGATGACGAAGCTATCTATAAAAAAAATGATCAGTTTCGTACTTCTACTATTCTACATTTAGTCATGTGTGTTAGTGGCATGCATGACTTTGCGTGTTAACATTGTTTTACATATATCATAGTGCAAATTATATCCTATACCGAACTGCCTAAAAGCAAATTTATGCCTTTCTTGGCAGGCATGCATGGCTTTGCATATATTGACATTTCTTCTGAAGGCCTTGCATCTGTCTTCAATTCTAACTAACCAGGCATGTTTTCCCCATACAGAAGCAAAGGTTTACATACATCATAATGCACACCATATTCTATACGAACTGCGAAATGCACGTCCTGACCTTAATGGTTATAGCTATATGCATATGGGTTATGTAAGATTCCATAAACATATATCTTGCATTAAATTCAATACTTTCACCTAATTTATATTTCATAATCTTCTTTATATACAATCTTACTGTGCGTTCTTGTAATAGATGTTTCAAAGATTTGGGATTTGCTGCAAAGATGGGATGGTCTATTTGCACAAGTGATAAAGATGAGGTCAAGTTGTCGGGTATCGCTGAAACATTTACATCTTCAACTCTGAAATTGGTAAAGAAACAGCTGAGGTAACTGTTTAGAGTATGAGAGGTCTTCACCTTTTGTTCCACGAGACAGTTGGAGGTAGAATAATGGAACTATTAGTGCCATCTAGTCCTTTCTTTCTTTTAAGCTTTTTCCAACTGGCCTTGTTTACAGTCCTCTACTACTGCATTTCCACCGTTTGGTATGCGACCGCTATCATCTTTTACTCCCTTTTCTTTCATAACTAATATTTGACTATCAGATTTGTCTTTCTACAGATGTTGATCATCATTTTTTTCAATTCCTCTGAACAATTATACAACATCCACAGTTTCTTGGCATATCGTGCATTATTTTTTTCTTTGGATCATTACTGCATTGATTTTAAATTGATCCATCCAATTATGTAATCTTTTAGGAATTTTTCATACCTATTCTTGTAATTGTCTTGCAATTTCTTGCACTTAATATATTTTCTGCAATGCCTTCCAAGATTTTACTAGATTGTATGTTGATGTTTTCTGGAGAAACTCATCTAGCTTAATGATCATTGTCTGGTCTTGGATTTCAAGGAGACTAGTTATTGTTTGAGGAAGTTTCATCTTTTAAATGACTTAATGTCCTACATTTCTGCTCAGAAGTTTTATATCAAGAGAAAACAACTAGGGTTTGAAATTTTTAGGGTTCTATGTATTAGAAAAAATCAATTCTATGAAACAATAATGTGATATTAGTGCAAGTGGGTAGATATATGAAAATCTTCTCACATAATAGCATATATACTATATTTCTATATAATGTTGAGTTTTGTTGTAAGGTTTTCTTAGGAGCCTAAAAGAGAATTGGGGTCATCTTGGAGTAAGGGTTGTTTTTGCAAGTACTATTAGGGATCTATAGTTAAGACATTTTTATGAGTGAAAAAAAGTCCAAACTATAGTTTAGTCATCAACAATAATGCAACTTTTTAGTGATAGCAAAGAGGGTAATCACTATCCTCTCTCTTTGTTTGGTTTTAAAAAATCCATCACATAATGAAATTTATATATCAATGTATAATTTTTATCAGATGTTTTAATAAAACGATAATGCAACTCTTTAGTGAGAGCAAAATGGTAATCACTATCCTTTCTTCTATATGTTTGGTTTTAAAAAATCCATCACATAAGAATTTATATATCAATGTATAATTTTTTTTGAATAAAATTTACTGTTAAAAGTACATTTACAAACTAGTGAAATTCACACTTTTAAAAGTAAAAAAAAAACATAGATACAAACTAGTTGCCCCAACTGTATATTGATACATGGGACTGAAAAAGGAAGGCATCAGTTCAGTCACTTGCATGTTTTATGTTCATGCCTGATAGAATCTATTTTGAAAAATAATTGGTTATAATGTAATCGTGGAAAATGTAGATGGTAATGAACCTACAAGCTAAAATCAAAAGAATGAGTATGATTGAAGTATTAAGATTTGAGATATATTGCTAAGACAAACAAATAGAGAACATTACTCTTAATTACTACAACAATACATAAATAATAAAATGTTATTTTAACTGAATATCCCCTACCGAAGATAAAAAGAAATATTTAAAATAAATAAATAAAAAGTTTCAACACTCAAATATCATTAATATTCTAACAAAAAAAGAGAAAAAAATAAGAAAAGGAAAGTGACAACTACACACAATGGAAACATATAAACCAAGTAAACTTCTTCAAGTTCTCGAAATGTCAAGGGCTCCATTAAAACAGCCTTTATTAACCCAATTTTGCACTTCTTTTTTTTTTTTTTTTTAAATCTAGAGTCATGTCATAACTTTTCAGGTTTACACGATTAAATAAACCTAAAACAAACAAAGATATGACTAACAAATTAATCAAACGTGTAAAATTTATTTTTAAATTAGAAGACTTTTCAAAATAAAAAAATAAATGCAAAAATATATCTAATATTTATCTAAAAAATCTAAAAAAGAAGATGAAAAATGGGATAATCTAAACTTCTTAATTATTCTAAGAAGGGGCATTTTGCTACACTCCCTATGTCAAACTGTAATTAGAAAAAAACTCAGCTTCATAATTTTGTTAGTTTCAGTCACCTCTTTTTTTAAAATAAAAAGGTGTGCCCACGTGTTAAGCGATGAAGCGTTCATCAACGGCCAAAATCGAAAATGCTCGTAAGTAATTGCTTAAAAAAAAAGCAGACCTCTTCGAAAATATCCTATCTCTGAGGATTGCGACTATGTTTACAGTTTTCACAAAATGATCACAGTATAGAGGATATCGACTATGATTGCAGTCCTCACAAAAATATCTTATTTCTGAGGATTGCGATTATGATCGCAGTTCTCACAAAAATGATTGCATTCCTATTTCTGAGAATTGCGATCATGATCGTGGGTTGTCCTCATAAAATGTAATATTTCTGAGGATTGCGACTATGATCGCAGTCTTCACAAAAATGTCATGTTTCTGAGTTTTTCTCTGATTGCGATTATGATCGCAGTTCTTTTTTTAAGACTACGACCATGATTACAGTATTCACAAAAAATGTCCTATATTTGAGTCTTAAAACATAGTTGCAGTCCTCACAATATGCTCTATTTTTGAGATTTTGTGAGGACTACGATACTTCTCACAAAATGCCCTATTTGTGAGTCAATCCTCACAGAATTCATCCAGAGCATGGACAAAATGAGATCTGTAAAAAGGTCAATCTCAAAAAAATTTCAGGGGCTCCGCTTTGACCTTGGGAGGAACCCCCACGATGACCTGACTATCGAGGTCGACCCGCGAATTACTCTGTGTTAGAGTCAAGGTTGAGGGGGTGAGCAACGTCAGGTGCAATGGAGAAGCGTAAAATAAAAAATGAAAAATATATAAATAAGTGATGGTTAGGAGGAATCAGTTTTTGCTGAAATGAATATGGCTGTAATGAATCAAATTATGACGTTGAGTTTTTTCCCCTAATTATGAGGCAAAGTAAGTGGCTCTAGCGAAAATATTCCTTTTAAGAATTAGTAACTTTATAGTTTTAAAAGTTTAATAAAGTGCTCCTTCGTAGTTTTTCAGTTTGTTAGCTGGAGAGTTTGAATTTCATGTTATGTGAGGAGCTAATGAACTTTTTTTGACTTCTTTTTGTGTTCCAACATTCTTCTCCAACATGACTCTCTTTGCATCATGAGGGCGTGAGAAGATAGTCAGTACAATGCGAGAAAGGAAGAAGACTGTAAAAGAGAAAGAAACCCTCACTCAATAGAAAAGATATTTCCATGAAGGATAATGACCTTCTCCACTAACTAATTTGTTTTTGGTAGTAAGTGTAATGCTGCAACCATGCAGTTTAAATCAACTAACGTTTGTTCTTTTTCACACTTTAATTTTTTTTTTTTTTTTTTTTTTTTTTTTTTTTTTTTTTTGTTTTTCTTTTGTGTGTCAACATATTTCCTTCAGGCATTCGAATCGGTGACATTTGAAGAGGAAATCTAGCGTGTAACTGGTGAGACACAGTTGTTTTAGTTTAACTCTTTAATGCCACTTGATGTGGATAATGATAGAAACCTTGATTAAGCCCAGTTCTGGCCCAAATATTGTATTAATGGGCGTCGTTAAGCTTTTAGCACTACTTTAATTTAACGGGTTGGGCCTTAGCCCATGGAAAATGTACAGAACGGGAGTAGCTTGTGATTCCTCACCTTTCCTGCAGTATATTTGCAGTATAAAGTATGAACAGAAGGGAAATACTTCCGTATATTTATTTTCTACAATGACAATGACCTGATATATATATATATATATATATATATATATATATATATATATATACTTTTGGTTAGGCCCACAAGTTTACCATATGAGCAATATGTGGCCGTATAGCATTACAAACGCAATGTTAATGGGCTTCCAGGCCCATTTGGCCCATTGACAACCCCAGGCGCAAGCTTTAAAATCCAAATACATTTGCTTCATTTTGTTTCTACATAGCATCAATTCTCACCACCACTAGAGCAACCACTTTAAGACGAAGGTACTTTGAGCATCTTCTCTGTAGAAATCACACCAATTCTTTGATGTTTTAGAACTAACAATTTTCCTTTGAAATTTATTGGTTTGCATGAATGTTGCATTCAGCAATAGAAACGTAGCGATTTGTTCTGCTGAAAGCCTCGTCTTTTGTCATTGTCATAGTCATTTGAATAGGATGTTGGAAGTTCAGCAATTTATTCAAAATTATCTTTTTTCAAAGACAATTGATCAAGCATGCTTACCCATTCCATTGAAAAAGGAAGCGACGACAACAACAGAACCCTTAAGAAATGGCAGGAGGGGACTCCCTTTGCTGCCATAAAGCATAAGTAGGCAGTTTATCTTCAATTCATCATTCACCGTTGTTGTCATCACCATCTTCTTTCACTGTTAGGTGCACATTACATGACGACACATACACATTAACCTACCACAAAATCCATCCACTCTTAAAAGGAAAATAATTCGATTCCACGGGCAATTTAAATGACCACCAGTACATGATCTGAGCTGGGACTAGAGCACTTAATTAGCTTATTTAAGAGAGTTGGATGATTAATTAGTTAAGATTTGTTCAACCTCTTTTTCTCTTTAAGCAAAGGAACCTAGGATTCCTACAAGCACAATCATAAAGTTTAGCAATAAACTGTAATCTATACTCATTAGGAAACCAATTCTAGCCTTGTGATTGAGACTGCTTATTCTCTTCCACAACTCCAAGTAAGGGTTCCTTATGGAGACAAGGGTCTCATCTCTTTTTATCCCCCATCCCCTTGCATTTCATTTCTTTTCATTTCTTTTGTGGATTTGTAGAATACTGGTCAGAGATTAGGCTGTCTTGTCTCCCATGGCAAAGATAAAGGAGATTCAATTTGTCTTGGACCTTTTGCTCTCCATTAGGTTATCAAGGAGGAGGCCCAAAACCCTTATAGGCCAAAAATTGCATGCACTTGCCCTAGCTTCTCCCACATTCTCTTGTGATCATGTGGCTTTTTGTGTGGTCAAATTTTAATGATGCTTGCAGGGTACTGGAGAATTGAATTCAACTTTAGATGATAACTAAATATTGAGCTAGATATGCATGCTCTCCTTTTGCATTTTTGAGTGGAACTTTGGGAGCTTTATGCACATCCCAATTACCTAAATAAGTTAGGTTGCCAATGACTAAAAGAATATGGTGATCTTGTAGAGACCTACCCAAGAATCTAATCTTATATCATCAGCTTACCTTATTAATTAGTTGCCAGTTGTCTATGATACAAGAATTGCTTGTTAATTAGTTCTTACAATTGGTGAAAGTTAACATCATTTAAAACTCGGTCTTTTTGTATATTTTATTTTTTGTTTTTTAGGACAAAGAATATAACAAATAGTAGAGCCATAATATTTATATTACACAAGTTAATCCTCATTTGATAATTGTAGCAATCAAACCTGGAACCTCCTTCTTAAGAGCGAGCGAAGCTAACCTGGTTTCCCCTGCGTGTGATATTGTTATGCATGGTCTAGTCTTGTACACAATTGTATGCTTCAAACTATATATATTGTTTATAGTATGAGCTGATCCTGCTTTCAGTCAAAAATATGTTCAATATGACAAGGCTTGGTCCAAAAATGCCTTGTCTAATCTGCACTGAATCATAAATAGAAAAGGTCTGCAGAAAATAATAATAATAATAATAAAATGTTCATGAACCATATTTTAGTCAAATGCATACAAGTCCAGCTAGCACCACTTATGTCTCACAAGAACTAGTTATAACAAAATCATATGCCTCATGAATGTATAGTAGTAGACATGACTATACTCTGATTTGAGAGGAGACAAGGCATTTAAGATCACACACCCCAATAGTCTCTAGCTCTAGCTCAAACAAGCACCTTTGTCTTTTACAAACTTTACGGTTAGAATCTTGCGTGTTGTTGTGTCTTTCCATTTTGAGTCATGATATCTTCATCAAAACTTACTAATAAGTGATCAAAAGAGCTATTGATGCTAGTGGGGAATTTTCATCTCATAACAAGTTTGTCCTAATAACTCAATGGAAAGAGACAGGTCATCCCTCAAAAGGTGATACAATAAAACATTAGCATTGGCCCATCGAATGAACATGCAAAGAAAATTTAATAGGGACAAATTAATTTTGATAGTAATTACAGTTGAGAAAATCACATGCATGACAACATTTACTTGTCATATTTTTAGCTTGATTTGATTTACCCAAGAACTTGGTGTAAGATTCCTGACAGTCTTGGGGAACATAGCTCATTGAATGGGCATGGAATTCTTATGAGCTGTCATATGCTACATAAATGACTTCAAACACATTGCATCTTTTGCCTAAGCTACACCCCATGAATTCAAGAGTTGACATTGATTGATCACTTATAATAATCTCAAGTTGATGGCATGAAGGACAAAAAACCTCACTATTGTTTCATCTCTTGCATCAACATTGTTGGGGCCTAGGCTCAAGAGCACAAACATACACACATGTGCAAGACTCCCATGGAGTTCTCATTAATCTCATGGGCAAGAGGAGAATACAATCTCTTCTCATTAATCCCCATGCTAATTTTATTTTTGGGCACACCATCAAATGGAATCTTGGAAGGAAGAGAGAACCAAGTGACAAAATAGAGCTATGGTTTGGATGTAGGGTATGGGAGAATAGAGGGTGGAATTTTTTTATTCCAATCTAGGTAAGGCTACTTTGACTGTTGGTTAATGAAGTGACCTCATTTCTTGATTGCAAAATATGTATGATAGAAAGAGGGGGGCACTAAAATCAAAGAAGCCCCGCCAACTAGTGAATGCATTAAAAGCCATGGGTCTTCTCTTCTCTCTACTACAGGCCTGATCACAGTGTAATCTTTTGATCTGTTGGGTAATGTTCCCTGCTTCCATGCATGTGAGATGTGGACCTGTCAAGCATGTGTGTGTGTGTGTGTGTGTATTATCAGCTTGGAATGGAAGCATCTGTGCCCTTCAGCTTTTCCTAATATTTTAAGGCTTTTTAAGTCACATTACATCATTTCCATTTGAAGGTAAATTAGTGAGTGTACTTAAAGCTACATTTTTCTTCTAAGAGGTGAGTAGCATAGTTTTAAGATTCATGGAAGTTTTTCTTTTTCTTTTTAGGAATATGTGTGTTTTAAGTGTATGTTTAAGGATTTAAATCTTGATCTTCTATTTGGTGGCACTTCCATAGCATTTGTGCCAAGTAGGCAATGAAACCATTTCCCTCTTTCATTTATCTCTATTTTTCATTTTTCTACTTCTACATCAAGGGTACATAGACTTGTACTAAAACATCTGCCTAGTCTCTGGGACAAATAGCTTGAGGAGGAGAAAGAAAAACTTGGTCTGAATTTCACCATTAATTTTTGGGCAATATGAGATATTCTAATTGAGAATAGTGTCTTAAAATATAAATCAATTATAGAAAAAAATCCTTTTGTGCTATCAAGATTTGGCTTAAAAATCCCGTCGGTATTGTTCTATTCTGTTGGCAAATAAATGCCTATGCTATCTAGAATTTGGTATGAAACTATCAACCCTGGTCTTTTATTAGAAAAAGGGTTCTTGCGAAATCCAAAAGGACAAGAGGGTTTTCGCGCGTTAAAGTTTGATTGTACATGAGATTTTTCTGCAACTAACCCTTACAAATTTACATTGAGGATCAAGTGAAAGTGGATGAGGACTACATGGTATGAACAACTTAATTACAATAGGCCATGCACCATACATTGTGGGCCGCCCACCATATAACCTCAGTGTTAAGTACCAGTTGCATGCATTGGCATATGATTTGCATGTTTAAGTCATGCATGCTACCAGGGACCATTTCACCCATGCAGTTAGAACTGACTCACAGGCCTTAAATGTGCTACATCTCAAATTGTGTTGGCCATGTCACAAGCTTGATTGAGAATTCATTTCAAGGAGACAGATACTGAAAATTATGCAACGTACTGCAGTTCAAGAACTCATGCTGATTGTTATTACATTAATGACTAGACTCAAATATACACACATAGTGAGCAATCCCTCATTTGAGGAAGGTTGGTAAATGGAGTGAGTATAGGCAGATACATCTCTTATTTTATTGAGGAAAATATACTGCACATGACATTAAAGACTTGTTTGGTAACAAGAGTAAGCAAGAATTTGATACCAATTCTTAGGTACTTTTTTGCAAAAAATACCAAGAATGGCGAGCGTAATTAAAGTTGGGTTCATTTTTTTAAGGAAAAATAAAGTTGGCATTAGCCTTTATGTAATTAAGTACCAAGGAAAGACTTATAAGACTTGATTTAATTCAAAAGATAAAAATGAA
>JAVJIF010020585.1:0-52399 GCA_038442645.1 Agave tequilana
TTAAGTCATTTTTTGAATCTAAATGAAAAATGAAAAGTTGTCTGTTGTCTGATGCGACTTGGAGTCACTACGTGAGACGCGACCTGTCATGAAGATTTTATGAGATCTTTTAACGTCAAGTCTACGTTGACGAACCCCGCACCATTCGTTGTTTCCGAAGCGGTTGTCCACGCGTCGGCTCTTCATTGGGTTTAGGCGTTAATGTCTTTTAATGTCAAATCGGTGCTGGCGGTTGGAGACCGTTAATGCCGACGATTCTGATTAATGAACCATTAATTATGGTTATTATGGGCTGCCTATAAATAGGGCTCACCCTCTCCCTTTAACAGCCCATAATTAGACTGTTTTCTTTCGAGAGCAATTGCTCTGAGAATTTCCGCCTTCTTCAGAGTCTCTAACAGGGGCCTGCCTCCATGGATGAAGATGACCCTATGGACGAACTTGATCGATGTTCGTCCATAAGGGAAGAAGTCATAGACCTCATCGTCCACAAGGGAAGAAGTCATGGTCCTCGTCGTTCACAAGGGAAGAAGTCATGATCGCTGACGAGGACTTAAGCCTCACCGAGATCTGCTCTGACTTGATGCACCAGTCAAGCTTGCTGATAACGGATGGTCAGAGTGGGTATGGCGGCGGGGGATGTGGTGGATATAGTGGTGGGTAGCATACCTTGTGAGGTCTCACTCTCCCTCTCTTACCCCAGAAGTGACATCGAGGAAACTCCATGCTCACTGGATAACCTTCTGGTGAAGAGATGTTCATCAACGAAAGATCGTATCCCGGCACTTTGGAGGGTCAGTTGGAATCGAAGGATTCTGCTGCCACCAGACCTCAAGAAGAAGATTATTCTTAGTCAACAAGGGCTCTTTTGATATTTAGTCTTCTGGCTATTTTGATGTTTAGTCTTCTTTATACTGCTATATTGTAACGCTCAATCTTATTGTATAACAGAGCGTTTTGTATCATTTTCACATGCCTGGAGATAAATGTCTGGACATAAATAAAAGACCTCAATAACACCACTGCTCTTAGTCAACAAGGGATCTTTTGATGTTTAGTCTTCTTTGTACTGCTATATTGTAACACTCAATCTTATTGTATAAGAGATCGTTTTGTATCATTTTCACATGCCTGGAGATAAATGCCTGGACATAAATAAAAAGCATATTTGTTTTTTTTAATAAACTACGAACTTGGTCGCAGCCATGCATTGCAAACAAAACAAGTATGACCATAGATGACACTGCGACCAAGGTCGCATAAGATACATTGCAAACAGTAACTACTGCGATCAGGGTCGACACTGTGACCAAAGACTGCGATTAAGCAACTGCTGCGGTGACGTGTCACCTCGTCGCAGTGTTGTTGTTGATTAAGACTAAAGACCAGCAATAGCGACCAAGATTGCAGATTATTTTTTAAGACTGCGGCCATCATCTGCGACCAATGTCGCAGTGTTGTTGTTGATTATTTATAAAGACCACCAACTGCGACCAAGGTCGCAGTGATGTTGTTGATTAAGAGTAAAGACCAGCAACTACGACCAAGGTCGCTGTGTATTTTATTAAGACTAAACACCAACAACTGCGATCAAGGTAACAACTGCGATCAAGGTCGCAGTTTATTTTATTAAGACTACGGTCGTTTATTTTATTAAGACTACGGTCAGAAACTGCGACCAAGGTAGCAGTGTTGTTGTTGATTAAGACTAAAGTCCAGCAACTGTGACCAAGGTCGCAGTGTATTTAAAGTCTGCGTCCAATAACTGCAACCAATGTCGCAACCTTTTCATTTTAAAAATTTATAAGGGTGAAGTAATATAATTATTAACTGCGTCCATGGTCGCAGTATATTCGTTTAGCGTAAAATATTTAAAATGAAGGTTTGTAACAATTGTACAGCATTTTCAACCAAGACATAGTAGTAAAAAATGTAATTCACACAATTAACTTTAGAAAACAGATTTATATATATTTAAAAAAAAATAAAATATAATTTTTTAAACTTCTAATCCTCGTCATCACCATCGTAATGAGAAAGAAATTTGCGACTTTGGTCGCAGTACTGAAGGAGTCGCATTGCTATACGATAGCATGTTTCCTCCGGTATTCTTTATTCTGTATTAAGTATGCGACCATGGAATATATTTTTACTTTTCAATGCTAGAAGTCGCTGTCGTCATATAAAAGGGGTATTTTTGTCAATTTGTTTCACGATTGTTTAGGCGGGATTTTTGATTTTTTTTTGGCGCCCACACTCTGCGACCGATGTGTGGCCTATATTCAGCCACGTCCCGCAGGCTGAGAAACTCTCTCAGCCTGCAGGCTGAGGTACAGTAAGCCATATATATATATATATATATATATATATATATATATATATATATATATATTAATATATATATATATATATATATATAGAGAGAGAGAGAGAGAGAGAGAGAGAGAGAGAGAGAGATAGACTTGTATCCTTTCAAAAGGATTTGATCCCGGATCCTTCTCACTCAAAATCAACCCTCCAACATTCGAATACAAGATCCACTCCGTTGAAGTTGATCTATA
The DNA here is from genome assembly GCA_038442645.1 of Agave tequilana. Taxonomy (NCBI): domain Eukaryota; kingdom Viridiplantae; phylum Streptophyta; class Magnoliopsida; order Asparagales; family Asparagaceae; genus Agave; species Agave tequilana. The sequence goes on from JAVJIF010020585.1 coordinate 2,562, forward strand.
CTTTTTCAAGTATCTATAACCAAAAATCAAGTGTTTTAAATACTTTTTGCCCATCCATCAAGCGACGCAAAATGGACGGCCAAAGGTAGTGAGTTGGTTAGATCTATGTCTTTAGACATACAAATTCTCGATCCGGCCATTTCATTATGATCTAAACATTTAAAAACCCCTATAAACTAATTTTTGTTAGATTTCAAATGTTCTACACCGTTAAACTAACCAACTCACTATTTAGGCCGTCCGTTTTTCCCCTACTTGATGGATGGTCAAAAAGTATTTAAAACACTTGATTTTTGGTTTATACATACTTGAAATAGTATAGATCAACTTCAACGGAGTGGATCTTTTATTCGAATGTTGGAGGGTTGAATTTGAGTGGGAAGGATCCGGGATCAAATCCTTTTGAAAGGATACAAGTCTATCTCTCTCTCTCTCTCTCTCTCTCTCTCTCTCTCTATATATATATATATATATAGTGTGTGTGTGTGTGTGTGTGTGTGTGTGTGTGTGTGTGTGTGTGTGTGTGTGTGTAAAAGCATTATTAATGTTCATAAAATTACAGAATATCCTCCTGAAATATCAACATTTAGGAGTAAACCCTATAGAATTATGATAATTGGTAGAAACCAGTGTATATACTACATCTATTATTAATTTATACCTCTACGGTTAGTGAGAAGGCCTCGAATGAGCTTCACATAATCTTACCTAATCTAAGAGGATTTCAAAATGTCTTCCTCAGGCTATTTCTTTTTTTGAGATTAAAGTCATGCTATCTACACATTCAGTTTAATAAGAGTATCCAGACTAATTTATATATGAGAATATTCCGTATACCCTTTAAACGATTAGGCTTTATTAATTCTCCAAAAGGTTAGGTTTCCTATCTTACTCAATCAGTAAAGACATTTTGTATCTAGGGGCTTTTATGTTTCAGAACTCATTTTTTTTAAATATATGAGCGTCATGTATTTTCTGTGCATTGTGTGTTTTGATTGACAAAAAGAATTAGAGGGACTGATTTGTTGATTTTGGGCTTGTGAGTTGAGAGGAAAACTTGTGGAAAACTGACAGGCTTGTCTGTATAGGATTAAGTGCTATGTACTTCGGTAAGCTTGCCGGTTAGACTCATTGGTTGCTGATTTGTTGTTGAAGCACTGTGTGCAGGGGGTGAGATTAGCCAGGTGATTTTATCTTAAGCTGTCCAACTTTTTTGGGCCAATTTTCTGCACTCCAAATAAGGCTATGATAAAAGTAAAAATCTGAGGGTCACAAAACACAGTTGTTATTTGGTTGAGCTTTTCCTTCAGAATTTCTGATTATGCGAGATTTTTATTTTGAACTTTCCTTGTCAAACATGTCCAAGAGGAACATGAGTGCTAGTAATAATTTAACTTGTATACGAGACTATTGACTACTGTAACTAATCGTAAGTCATAGGTGGTATATTTTTTTACAGTTGTAAGTTACTTTTACGTAAATAAAGTTTACTATATTTGATTGGTAATGTGAAATTGTAAGTGAGAAATATATTATGTTTTAGGTATTTTATTAGTAATGTTTTAGTCGTAAGTGAAAAAATTGGTCACAAAATTAACTTTTTGTTGATTTTAAAATAAAATAAATAAATAATAAAAATGTAAATATTAAATATTTAAATTAAATAAAAATAGTAAATATCAACAACATTAAATATTAAAAATATTAAAATACTAATATTATAAAATAATAATAAATATTAGATTACTAAATAGTAGTCTAATAGTAATTATTAAAAATAATTAAATATTGCAATCTTATATTAAATATTATTAAACTAAATAATTAAAAATTAGATTTTAATATTAATAATAAAAATTTATTAATTTTATATTAAATATTACTAACCGAGTAATAAAAATTATTAGAATAATTAATAAAAACTATTGATCTAATAATAAATTTAATCTGATAATTAAAAAATTAATCTAATAAAATATATTAATTTTAATTACAATTAGCCATCTGTAGTATAGATTTGTGTTATCATAATGTTAACTGTTTGTACTACAAGTATATTATACGTGAAATTTATATGATATTAAAATTAACTGTATGCTCTGCAAATACTCTGCAAGTGAACTGAAAGTATATTTTATGGCACACATAGCAATTACGAAAAACAAAGACCCCATACGATTAAAAATGCAAGTGGCCAACATGCTACAGTTGCATAAATAACACGGGCCCAAATAAGGGTGTTCGGTACAAAACCCTGTACCTTTGTACCAGCTGCAACGTTCCTGTGCTCTGGTCTTCCTCCATTTTTACATCTCCAAGAAAAAATCTAAAGCAGAGAGGAGATTGATGGAGTTGGCGTGTGCGTCAACTCAAAAGCACAGCAACTGGCCTTTTTTCCCCGCGATGAATCAACGTTTTAGAATCCGTCCACACGCCTGGCTCGCTTACGTGCTCGCCCCAAAATAAAAGTACACATAGTAATACGAACAGAAGTGATCGAGAGAGGATTCTTCTGGCTTCAGCCATTAATGATAATGGTAGTAAGGAGTCCTCCAGTGGGCGCTCGCAGGCTGGCAGCAGCCTCGCTCGCCATCTCTCCCGCCTCGCCTCGCCATCCAAAAAAACAAGAGATCCTCTGGAATCGATTGCGACGTAACTGAACCCGCCCGAAGCTAGCATCAATCGATTCTGTGGTTATTACCCAAATCACGTCATCAGAACTCCAGCGTATTTACTCACCCAACCCATCTACGAGCCACGTCAGCATCCCCGATCAATGCTAGTTTTTATTAGGGTTCAGGGTTGTCGCACGTAGATAAAGAGAGAGATTTGGGTGCAAAACATGGGGCTGAGAAAATCCTGGCCGTACGTTTTGCGTGGGTGCCACGCCAAAAGATTACAGCACCAGCAAAAGATCAATCTCTTTCTTGGTGTGCGTCCGCTAGCTTATTTCCTTCCTGCAGCCTTATGTTCGGTATACAGTGGATCAGCTACAAAAGCTGTGGACTGAGACTAGGGTTTTTTTTTTGCATTATTAGAATAATATGTAGCATGCTACAGTGCACCCAGATCAAAGTATGAGCTGGTCAACTTTGGGAGGACTCTCGAGAACGTCTAGAAATGAATAGCGCATGAAGGAGAGAGATGGCTAGAGATGCAGTACAGAGAGATGGAGACAGTTGTCTATATATGTACATATAGGAGTGCTTTGCAACAACAAGTGGCACCATCAGGATATACAGTATTTTGCAGTATTTGTTGCCTTGGGGTTGGAAAATTGGCAACTTATGGCCCAGTATCTCTTTACCACCGTACCACTGTGTTACATTGCCTGTCGTCAGTGAATACGTACACACTCTCTCTCTCTCTCTCTCTAGTGAATACGTACACTCTCTCTCTCTCTCTCTCTCTCATCAACTCAATTCAACAGACGACAGGAACAGACACAGATGCAACAGCTATCTTCTTTATTATCATCTCTACACGACTACACCTGCTGCACATCTGCAAGTTGCAAGCTGTATTTTAACATCATGATATAATGCCAAAACTGAGAGTTGGTGTGGACTCTACGAAGAAGAAGTGCATTGCTAACAAAGTGAGAGCCAGCAGTTTGTTTAACAAATACTATTTATTTAACTTAGCTTTTCTCCAGCAATTTAATACTTAACCAAACATTAGGCTTGTGAGAGAAATTTTTTCATAGACAGTAGATGCTTTAATTAATTGAGTTGAAGCCATTTAACATAGTATATGAATGTTGATGAAACCAATCTATTACTAGAATACACAATCAACAAGTGTGTGTGAGAGAGAGTGGGGAGGCCCAACCATTACAATTGTGTTTCTAGTTTATCATACTGAGCCGCCCCTCATATGGCCCTGAAGCTCCAAACACGTGCGCCCATTTCTCTGTGCAGTTCGCAGGTCACAGATATCAAAGCATCTGCTCCTGTATCCCACTCTATCTGGTAGCCGCCAGTAACACAATCATTTTATGTTATTTCACAAGAAACAATATGTAAAAGGACTGACATAATTAATTAATTCAATAATCTAATTTTAAAAAAAAATAACCAAACAACTCTGATTGTTTTGGCTGTTTGGGTTTAGGGGTGGCCACGGGACGAATCGGGTTGATTCGTCCCGTCTGGCCAACGAATCCATGACGAGGCGGGTTGGACCCGTCTCGTCACGAATCCAAACGAGACGAATCAAGAATCGGGGTAACGAATCGGGTCTCTGACCCGATTCGTTACCCGGATTCGCCGAGACGGGTTAGACCCGTCTCGCCTTTTATTATTATTTTATTTTTAAAATTTAAAAATTTTCATGATAGGTAATTTTTTAACTTTTTGAGGGTTTAAAAAAAATAAAAAAATAAAATAGGGGCCCGAAACTAATTTTCCCGTCTCACGTATATAATAATATAGGACTTAAAAAAAAAAAAAAAAGAAAGAAGAGGGGTCGGGGAAAATTTTCCCCGACCCGATTCGTCCCGTGATTCGTCACGGGACGAATCTGACCCGTCCCGTTTAAACGGGACGGGTCAACTCAGGTTGACCCGCCCCTAAACGGGGCGGGTCCGGGTTGACCCGCAACCCGCCCCCTGTGCGACTCAAACGGGTCGCACAGGGCGGGGCGGGGCGGGGCGGGTCGAAACGGGTCGACCCGCCCCGCTGGCCATCCCTATTTGGGTTCAAGGAAGTGGGCGGAAATGACGAAGTGAGAAGTAAAAGTTTTTTTTTTTTTTTTCTATTGATAGTTGAGAAGTAGAAGTGAAAAAGTGTTTTTTTCAGCATTTGATTAATAATGTAAAAATGAAATTGAAAAAGTCGCTATAAAATTAATCGTAAAATAATATTAATATAAATTAATTATGAAAAAATTAGACTATCTAAAATACAAGTGAGATTTATATAACCACAAAATTAACTATTTTGAGTTACAATTTATTACAAATAAAATTTACATGGCTACGAAATTAACTGCAGCACTTTGAAGTGAGAAAATAATTGTGTAAAATAAATAAAAAATAAAAAGAGTTTTATTTTTTTTCAGTGTTTGAATGGGCAACAAAAGTGAAAAATCATACTTTTTCACTTTCACACTTCCACGCACTTCCTTGAATCTAAACAACCCCAAAACAGAGAAGAGAGAAGCTCTTCCACTGTTTTATGATGGAAGAAGCTCTCTTCCTCCATGTTATCTGTCTATGTGGAATAGAAGAGAAAAGTGGAGAATCCTCTCCTTAAAATGGATTTAGTTTTTTGTGTGTTACTCACACACATACACAATAAGAAATAATCTCGTGTTAACACATGAATTAGAATTTATATTGTGTCTTATACACATACAATAACAGGGCCCCAACCTCTTATTCTACGTGTGGGGCTCACGTATATAAATGAGGTTAAGAAATGGTGACACGCTTATCAATAGAGATTATTATTTTTTTAATCTCTGTCCTCCCACAAACTGCTTCCGTGAGCTGGATTTCGAGTTCGACGATATGTCGAGGTCAATGCCTTAGTCGAAGGCGAGGCGCAGGATGTCGAGGTAGACGGTGAGGAGTTTGACGTCGCAAATTAAATTTTTTCCGCGGCATCGGCAATCGAGTAGAAGCGCTGATCACTGAGAGATCCAGTTCATCCTCTGCCGGTGGATGGCAACGAACACCGCCACGTACTCCGGCGCCCCGCCGGTGATCTGTGTGAGATGTGGCCACAGAGTGTGTCAATGTCGTGTTCGCCACCGCTGAACCGCACGATGATCATGGTCTCCCGCACAAACATCTCGAGCACTGTTGCCGCCGCAAAAACCACGGCGGGCATCACCGGAGCAGCCACTCCCGCCACCGCCTTTGACATGGTTTCGATCCCGCTGGATACTGTACGGTAGAAGGGGAAAATGAGAACATAATTGGATTTTAAAGTTAATTTTATTATGTCTACTTTCTGCTCAAACAAACGAGACAGAGAAGGGAAAAAAAGAAGAGGCTCTTCCTCTCTTTATTTTCTCTTCCTCCTCTTTTCGAAAAATCTAATACGAGCACAAGTATGTGCGTGCGAGGCAGGAGAGGACGAGCGGTGCGAATTTGACCGTAAAAAGGTTGCATCACAACACAAGCAGGCACTTAGATTGTAATATATAATTTTCATACATAAACAGCACGAGCCAACCATTACAATCTTTGTTACAAGACTCAGAAACAGACATAGATATAATTCAGCAAGAAAGGAACTCCCATCACTAACCCACCTCAAAAACTGGAAATCCCAATCTCATCACCTGCAAACCTTACACCCCTCTCACTGACGTTCACAAGAACAGAACAACAAACAAGCCTACAAACAAGTACAAAATATTTGTCACACATCTTAATTTTCTCGCCCCTAAGCTAGCTTCAGCGGATGCTAACCCTTTTATACATCACCGACATCCCCATAACCCTACTTAATTAAAACATTCAAACATTAACACTTCATTAATTAAGAGAAGCAGCAGGAACATTCCCCCTGAGAACCGCAACAGCAGTGAGCGGGTTCTTCATCTCGCAGGACAGCTTCAGCACCTCACTCAGGTCCACCGGGGCCGCCTCCACGGGGGCCCACTCGAACCTGTGGACCAGCCTCGCGATCCACAAACCCACCGTCGCCAGGCCCAAGTTCTTGCCCGGGCACACTCGCCGGCCTGCTCCGAACGGCGCCAGCCTCAGGTCCGACCCCCGCACGTCCACGTCAGCGGTGATGAACCTCTCGGGCCTGAACGCATTGGGCTGGGCCCACACGCTCTCGTCGTGGGTGATCCCCCACATGTTCACCATGGCCGTGGTCCCCGCGGGGATCACCATCCCGTTGCTGAGCTGGACATCGTCCGTGGAGAGCCTGGCCCAGGACAGGAGCGGACCGGGAGGGTGGGCCCGCAGGGTCTCCTTTACCACGGCCTGGAGGTAGGGCATCCGGACCACGTCAGCGTCGGTGATGCTCGACCCGGCAGGGCCCACGGCGGAGTCGATCTCTTGACGCAGCTTCTCCTGGACACGTGGATTGAGCACGAGCTCCGCCATCGCCCACTCGGTCAGCAGCGCGGTGGTGTCCGTCCCGCGAAAAATCATCTCCTGTGCCGTTCAAATCACCAAATCACACGTTAGACTAATAATTATAATTTGACCACTAACAAATGTAATTAAGAAGCTCTTGAGAAATTTAAGACCAGAATGTTTTCCACGGGCCTTGGAAAAAGAAAATAACGGCTCATAATTACGTTCTCCTAACAGTTTAATGAACCGAAACTGAATCAAATCAAGTCACCGGTCGGTGAACTTACCCAGAGCACAGCGACCATGTCGTCCTCTCCGAGCTTCTCGTCGCCGTCCAAGGAGAGCAGGACGTGAACAAAATCAGCATTGTCTCTGACCTGCTTCTCCTCCGCTCTCGCGGCCCTGTGCTCCTCGATGATCGCCTTCACGAACAGCTTGACACGTGGCACGAGGGCAGCGCAGCGGGCCTTGACGTTGGCGGGGTCGTAAAAGTGGGCCAGCCACGGGAGGTGATCGGACCAGTTGAACGCGCCCAAAAGTTTGAACCCCTCGCGGACCATCCCTTGCAGCTCTTCCACCTGCGGGGCGGCACCGTTGACCCGCGAGACATCGTACCGCTTGCCGAACACGTTGCCCATGATGTTGTTGAGGGCAGCAGCCTGCAAATGCGGGCGGAGCACAACCGAGCCGGATGACGTCATCTCGCTGGCTACGGATGCGAGCATGACGTCGGCGTCGAGCTGGCGGCCGGGCTCGTGGGCGGCGACACGGCGGGGGGAGAAGAGGATGGTGGAGGCGACGCGGCGGAGGAGGCGCCAGTAGGGGCCGTTGGGAGCGAACCCGATGGCGCGGCCGAACATCAGCTCGCGGGCCGACATTTTGAGGGGCCGGTCGGCGAAGTTCGGGTGGGTAAGGATCTCCTTGGCGATGGTGGGGTCCGTGGACACCACAGCAGGTGTGGACCCCACGGAGAAGGCGAGGAGCTGGGTGGATTTGTGGGTGCGGGCCAGGCGGTCGAGGGTGCGGTGCGGGAGCCCGCGGGTGAGGGCGAGGAGGGAACCCAGCACCGGGAGGCCGCGTGGGCCAGGGATTGGGGTCCGGCCCATGCGAGTCCGGTTGTCCTGGGCCCAGGCTGGCCCGGCGGGAGACAAAGCCCAGGCGATGAGGGAAACGGAGACGATGGAGAGGAGAAGGACGAGGAAGAGGTGGGCTGGGGGAAGGGTTTCATGGGAGAAGAAAGAGGGGAGGGCGTAAAGAAACCAAGTGGAGTCCTTCGCTGTCGAAGATTGGGCGAAGTGCTCCATCGTCAATAGTACAACGGGGAGAGGTGAAGCTTGTTAGAGAGAGAGAGAGAGATGAGAGAAGAGCGGCGAAGGGGGGGAATTTATAGGGGAGAGAGGAAAGGGGTGGGGGTGAAGTTGGGGAGAGGGGCTCTTCACGTGGAGAGACGCACTCGCCTTTTGGACTTTCTCATTTATTTTTCTGAAGTTTATTTTTGTTTGAGGGTTACGAAACCGAGTGGGCTAATAATATGGGCTTCGTGGCCGTTGGAAACAAATCAAGCACGAAAAATCCGGTGAGTTTCTGCTTATACGATTTCAGATATTTTCGGAACACTTTAAAACCAAAACCTAATAATGATAATGCACTCATAATATGAGAAGAAAATAAAAAATGACAATTCTGTTTTCATCCCTCTGGTCGAAGCTGGGAACTTAAAAATACAAGTTGTTGATTAAGAAAAGAGTATAGACTAAAGTGTACATAATTTATGGTTTGTTTTGTGTTTCTTATTTTTTCGATTGACTTGGGTGGTTCCTGGTCACGTCAAGCTCAGACCTAGGATGGGTTCAATGCTTGGGAAATTGTCTGGGTGATTCGATGCAAGATGAATAGAGGAGGAAAATATGTAGAAGTGGAGATTGGAGTAAACAACTAGGAAATTTTGTATTAGGTCTTTTGTCTAGGGATCTTTTGCAGGCTTAAGTAGGAAGTTTATCTTTGTGTAATTGCCATTAGAATTTCTGGTCACATGCAAGAGAATCAAACTAGTGTTGGTTACAATTAGCTACATGGAAGATTATATAATCCATCAACAAACTAATTACAAATTAGATATGTCTCAATTTGATGGCTCCAAAAAATAAAAAAAATGAGATAGTTATCTTCTAGATAAAAAAGAAAGGCGATACAAAAGAGAGAACCCAAGTCTTAAATGCATTGTAATTATTTTTTTGTGAAAATATACTATTTTGGATATTATATAGGATGTAAATGACATGGTATGAAGTACGAGTTGAGATTCTAAGAAGGGATTAAATATAGGAAGTAAGTAATTTATCATGTATTCTTGAGGATTACATAATAATTTTTACGGATGTGGATTCATACAATCATATCCATTAGTTTAAGAAATAGATCTTAGAAACACATTAGATTCTTTATTGAATCTAGATAAGGGTTCATTAAGATCCAAGTCCTGTAGCCCAATTAAGTATTATATGTTACTTATTTTTGGTTAAGTTATAATTTTTATTTTAATTATAATTTATATAGATTATTTAGTCATATTTAATACGTCTAATGTTTCTACAAAACTACAAAAATAATCAAAAAGCAAAGGAAAAAAAATCACGAGGCATGACCTCTTGCCTCCAGAAAGGGAAAAAAAAGCATGGACAGTTCATCAAGAAACTAGGTTTGCCAGCCAGAATATCCAGTGTTGTAAAGCCTGTAAATTAACTAATGTTAACAAAAAATTCACTCAAACAGAAAACCCTAATTCGATCCTTCGGTGCATTAATTCTCAAACCTCAGAAGTTTGCACTAGCTTACGCGTAGCATCTTGGAAGTAAGTTTGTTCTTCAGAAAGGAAACTAGATGATGGCATGGCTGTAAGCTTGAGTTCTGTCATTGAAGAAACATGATGATGCTTGCAAAGATCTGAGATAAATGAGAACGTAAAGAGGTAACTTGTCTCAGTAAGTCAAGACAGTTTACTTAAAGGGAGACAGATTTGTGGTTACACTTTTTTAGCTCGTGAGCTTATGAGAGATTTGAAATGAAGATGAGTTAATAGAGTTTATTTGAAGATTGAATTGTAGAAGGATTTTAATAGTACTGAAAACAGGAAATCTGTTTCGTTACATTCTGCATGCAATTTGATTCCTGTGACATGTATCAATCCCAATGAGGAATGTTTTTCCAAGGTCGAAATTCTCGACCATTTTGAATGCCTCTACATTTTAGCACTTGTCTAGCAATATAATAGAGTTTTGGATCATATGAATGGATCCAATTAGGACTATAGGGAAGATCTTACCACTGAAGAGAGGTACTAGTTTTTATATTTCTCACATTGTTTTTTGCTGATGATCTATCCGTTAGCTATGAGGGCAATAAAAGATTCTCCAAAGAGATTAACACATTGTTATATATAGAACTTACATTCACACACACAAACTAAAAATAATATGTTCCCTTTTTTTTTCCCTTTTCTTTTCGTGATACAAGAAAACTAGAAATGTTTTCTTTAGATACTTTTTACCTCTACCATCTGCTCTGTTGAAACTATAGAGATTTGATGGTAAGTTCTTCGTGATATACTTCACTTTGATGCCATTACTGTCACGAATAGCCATAAAATCTGTTGGGCTATTGCCTTCACGAATGATCATATGGAGAAGGAGAAATTTTTGTATATGTTATTCACCAAGAGATTACATTAATACACACACAAGTGGAGAGTGAAATTAAAAACTATACATGTATAGATACAATGTATCACATGTCTATATTCATATATAGATATAATGTATCACATGTACCACATGTCTGTTAACATCCCCCTTAAACTCACGATGAATCAAACACCAAGAATTTAGACAAAATCAATTAAAGTGATAAGAGATTTTTGAGAGCTCTTCGAACTCGACTAGGAAGAAGGTTCTGAGTGCTCCTCGAACTCGACTGGGAATGAGGTTTTGGGAGATCCTCGAACTCGACAAGGAGCTTTTTGAGAAGACAGCGAGATCCGAGACAGGCAACGACGACAAGATCTAAGATCCAAGAGGGCGAGATTCAAGAGGACGGTGAGATCCGAGGCATGTAGTAACGGCGAGATCCGAGAGATATCGGATGACGAGATCCAAGAGAGCAATAGCGAAGAAGATGATGAAAGCGCTAATGTCGCATGAGACAAAAATGGTCAGGCACACACTTGCGAGCGCGGCTCAACGCAGACTCGAGAACATCGAGAGAACTTTGATCAGTAAAGAATTTTTTTTTAGAGGCCCTGATACCATGATAATTAAAGAAGGAAAAATTCTTGTAAATGTTATTCAATAAGGGTTACATCAATATATATATATATATATATATATATATATATATATATATATATATATATATATATATATATATATATATATATAAGTGGAGAGTGAAATAAAGAAAGTAAACATGTTTAGATACAATATATCACATGTCTATATATATGTCTAAGATATAATGTATCACATATTTGTTAATAACAAAAAATGTGAATCACTGGCCATGCATTTGCGGCCACAAGATAATGTCTCACAGAAGATCCCCAACATACCCCGCCATGCTATCTTTTTCTTGATGGCTAAGATAATACCCAAAGCGTCTCCTTCCACCCGTAGCTTAGTCACACCAAGACTGAGGACTGCAATTCTAATAGCCATCCAAGCTCCAATAGTCTCTGCAAGCAACACATAAACATCTAGTAAAAGAACATTGGCTGTGCTAGCCCCCTTGAAGCAGATATTGAACCATCAAAATTAACCTTGAGTGCGCATCTTTATTATACACCTAGGATCACCCCCATGTCTAGCCGATAGGAATGTAAAAACAGGACTCCGCTGCTAAATCCTTGAGAGCCTCGCTAGCTTCACAGGGATTCTTTACTTACTGTGGCTTTTGCACCTTGGACGGATCGAACACCACCCCCCACCAACACACTCGGCTAAATTCAGGACATGACTTTGATACCATGTGTAAGGACTTGGGCCACCATCCTAAAAGGTTAGATGTAGAGTTGCCCAAATCCGTATATACCCAAGATCATTTTCATGTCTAGCCGATGTAGGACTATTTGTTTGACATTCAACTCAACACACCGATGGGAGTGAGGGAACGACATAGCATCCCCTCGCTGAACGAGCTTACTTCTCACCGGCACAATGTAGAGAGTCATTCTCCAGACCAAGCTTTGAACTTGAGGAGTTAAGCTTCCAAATCCTCGCGAAACCTGTGTCACTACCCTCAAACTTGCGCAGTCCGACAATATAAATCACGAACCAAGACCATAGCTGGCACCGGAACAATGTCGAGAGTCATTCTCCAAACATGTTCTCTAGGGTTGCAAACACGAAGCTGATTTAGCCACTCTCATTAATGGTTCAGAACTTTCTATTTCTATTAGATACTTGGGTAATCCTCTTGTCTAATTACTCTAATATCATAATACCTCAAGACTAAATGCAAATCAACACTAGAGTGGAGTTCATTAATCATTGCTAATATTTATTTTTTAACGCATCGATTGATTAATCAACGTATTGGTCCGCTGATTTTCGACAGTGGAGAGACCCTGAACCCAGAATGCCCCACTTTTTATTAACATTTAGTTGTAATAAATACTAAGCAACTTCTTAAAAAAAGAAACTAAAAGATTGAATTTAAAGAGTAGAAAATTAATAGCGATATTTTGTAACTAATTGTAGGAAACTTCTACTGTATTTTATTAATCAAACTGTAAACCCCTCAAAGATTTTTCCTCTATTAAAACAAAATAAAAATAACACAAGTTAACAAGGGCGGTAGAAAACGTGACAGGTGTGAGGAGGACACGAGCAAGAGGTGCATTGCCAGATTTAGGGAGAAACGGTGAGTTATACAAGGCAATAAAAGTGGGGATGTTTTGTGCCCAAAGTGTAACGTTTTGTGCCCAAAGTTTGGCACAAAAAGAGAGCTTATGTTTTGTTAATTAAGTAGTCCTAAGTTCCATTAAAAACTTAAAACTTTGGTCCGTGACTCAGTGTGATATGTGGACTGTTACTCATCAACTTAATTACTCATTTGTTGTCTCCCTCACCGACAAAAGGGAAGGGTTGCCATAATGACATTATCAGCACAAAAGCGTGCTCAAAGCATGAATTTTTATCTCTCTTTAATTAAAATAGGGGAAAGCGGTTTAAATTTGTAAGGTGATTACGACGGTTACGCGTAAGTAAGTGGGTGGTAGTTGTGTCGGAGGTTTAAAGTTGTGGATTTGTTTGGTTGTGGCTCATGCGTTGCTTCGCACTTTGGAGGGAAAAAGAAGAATGAGAAGGAAAAATAACAAATTAATGGTGGGTTTTAAAGTGGGGGAAAAAAAAAAAACAGATGTAGATTGTAAAAGGGGAAGAAGATTAACGTGGCGGTGAGTTGAGACTGAAGAGAGACGTGTTGGCGGCAAATCTTGAAATGTAAAGTGGAGGGTTTTTTTTTGTAAGGCTCAAAATAAGAAAGTCCATATTTATGTTAAAATAAAAATCAATGACTTTTGGAATATATTGATTAAGGTGAAGTCGTTTAGACTTAATGATACTCAAATCTGAATGCGGAAGGCGCCGAGGCGATGATCGGATCATTGTCAATGATGGATAGCAAGGCGAGCTCGATGAGCTCACGGAGGCATCGCACAAGACATCTCATGAAGGACTTCATGTGGATTTGTTATTGGTAGACCCAACCCCGGTTCTAGAACCGACGGTTCCGATTCCAGAGTCGAAGGAACCGGATGGTTCCGGTTCCGATTCTGTTCCGGTTCCTGAATCGTTTCTTGTTCAGTTTTTTTTAACCACTAAATACAGTGAGGAATATATATATATATATATATATATATATATATATATATATATATATATATATATATATATATATAAACTCAAAACCCTAGCAACCTACCTCTTACTTAGTTGGTTAGAGTGTCTTGCTACTCTGGCGACCTACCTCTTAACTCAGTTGGTTAGAGTGTCTTGCCACTAAATTGTTGGTCGTGGGTTCGAACTTGCAAGGCTGCAAAGGCAAAATATTTTTTTTATAATTAGGCCAGGGCCCAGGCGTTGGGCATGGCACTTGGCTGGGCCTAGGCCTGGTGCCTGGCCTGATCAGGCCAGGCCGAGCCTAGGATCCCCTCCAAAAGAAAAAATAAATCGGTTCCGAACCGGGAAACGGAGGTTCCCTGTTCTGAACATGACAAACCGGAACCAGACCGGTCCAAAGTTGGATTCGGTTCAGTTCGGAATCGGGTCAAACTGGTTCCGGTTTTCCCGACCCGGTTCCGGTTCGAACTGAACCTTAGTCGGGTCTAGTTGTTGGTATGGACAGCACATTACGACAGTAAGTCAAGAAAAAAAAATGGAGGGTTGATAAACACGATCAATGGATGAGATTTATCGGAAGGTGAATCATGCAATTGTAGCTGGATTCAGACGATCAAGGTGTCAAACCCTATGTTTTTCAGCGTTCTGGATGCAATGGTGGTGCAAATCGAGAAGATTTATTGCAGGTTCTGTACAGATCAGTAAAGAAATCGATGGAGATCACGATCAAATTTATGACGGGTTAGTCGTAACATAGTGAGATTATTGCAGGTAATGATGGATCTACCAGGTTTGAAAATCATCAATAGCAGGGTGATAGATCTGATAGACATTAATGCAGTAGTTGATGACAACACTGATTGATGGAAGGAAGATTATCATAGTGTATGGGAAGAAGGCCCGATAAGACTATGACAGTTATGTAAAGACGGTAAGTCTCAAGATTAAAATATCGATGGAAGATGAACCATCACGAAATGATCGGTGGAAGACTATGAAAGTGTGTGGCACGAAGGCCCGATAAAGACTATGACGGTATTATGATGGTGGATTGCCTCAAGATCGGGGGGCCCCATGATCGGGAAGGCATCACCAAGTAGGTATTTGTGAGTGGTGACGGTAATGCAATTCAAGTTAAAAGAAAGAAACTCAAGTCAAGGTGGAGTTTCAATAAAGAAACTTGAAAGGAGCTCAGTTCAACGTGGAGCTTCACGGAAAACTGTAACGAGTATAAGTGTTATAGGATGACTAAAAAAAGATGCATTTGGGCAAAACCCGAGGCATGACGGTAAACAGCCAAAGGCTTCGGTGGGTGGGGGTAAGAGATAAATGCTTCATAATACGGTTACAACCATTGAAAGAATTAAGATAGTAATCTAAAATCTCAAAGTATTTTGCCAAAGACTTGAGAAGAAAGTCAAGATGGAGATTATTAGGATTTTGCCTTATTTTCAAAAGGAGATGATGGTCTAAGAAAAAACAACCCGATTGGAAAAGACAATGACTTGAAGTAGAAAAAATAGATCAAAGTGGAGTAGATTAGTCGACTATACAATCGTCTAGACAGGATTCGGAGAGAAAGCATTATACAGTAGTCACTAATAAGTTCTATTAGTCGATTAATGGAAGGACTAGTCGACTAGTCTGTATGACAAGTCAACTATTATGGCATTCTGAAGCGTATACAGTTTCCTTTTCAGGCACGTGCAGGTTTTCTTTTCTGAAGGAGTACGAATATGATTTAGATTATATTCAATGAAGGTTTATTTCTAAAGTTTGAAGGGTTTAGAATTCTTCTATATTAAGGAGATCAACTGTTAATAAGATTGATCAAGATTCTTCAAGCACACAACGGTCAAAATAAACTCATAGTCCAAATAAGAGTTGTATTGTAAAATTCTAAAGTAAAAGTTGTAACCTAATAAATTTTTTAGAGCAGAGAAGAAGAAGAATGTTGTGGTGAAAAACAATGCAAGGTTATAAAAGATCAAGTTAAAGAGAGGAGTATGGTGAAGGTGAATATAGAGAAGGTATACTTTTGTTATTTATGTCTAGATTTAAGAGAAAGGTGAATACTCTTGTGGGATCAAGAGAAAAGTTAGATCTCTGTATCTAGTTCATTAATAAAGTTTTATCAAGTTCTCTTCCCGTGGACGTTGGCCAAATTTTGGCTGAACCATGTTAAATTATGTGTTTTTTCTTGTATTTTTTAATATTCATCTTGTATGTTCAAGATAATCAATCTCATGGCATGCTTGAGGTAATCGGTGGGGATTTTCATATCTCTCAACAATTAGTATCATAGTAAGTATGATATTCCGGGTTATGCACGCAATATGAACAAGCTTGGTACTGACCAACTCTACAAAGCAAATCTAATCCGTAAGATTATAATTAATTATTACATTTCCTTGGTCATCTTCTAAGCTTATTCTTATATGGGCGAGAGCTTATCCGTCTACAATAACCTCATTACGATGATGATATCACTGTACTTACATGAATTAAGAACATAAAACACATGAGAGAGAGAGAGAGAGAGAGAGAGAGAGAGAGAGAGAGAGAGAGAGCATAAAACAAGTACTCAAAGGCCATTACATAAAACTTGAACCTAGAACTTCCTATAACCCACCATATATATTATAAAAAATATGCCCACTTCAAAGTTCAAAAATGGATTGTCAAATGAAGATATTACGCGTTAACATGCATGAGATCTTGATCTACCTTTGATTCTTCCTTCTAGTTTAATGCCAAAACATGATTATTATAAGTGTTAGAAATTCTCTCCCACATCTTTGTTTGTTAGTGATCATAATACTTGGATTCCTTAAAACCTTTCAAAGTGATGCCATGGTTATCTAAGGGCATGACAACTTTATTTTAAAATAAAAAATGAAATGGAGAGAGAGAGAGAGAGAGAGAGAGAGAGAGAGAGAGAGAGAGAGAGAGAGAGAGAGACTCATTACATATTTCTATTGCTTGTACACACAGAACTGCATAAGAGAGTGAGTCTATAGTACATTTGCCATCGCGAGGGATTGCCGTGCTAAAATCAAATATGGAAACTAAAATAGAAATCAAAATTATAATAGTTTGAACGTCACAAAGGCATTATTAATTTATAAAGATTTTGAAAGTTTAGACCCTGTAATAATTAGGAGTTAGGACTTGGTTCATGACTAAAATTGTTTCAGGAGAAAATGGTCTTCACTGAAGTTTCCAAATATTGTGGGTCTTTTGTCCAATCTTCAGAGCTGCATGCCTAGCTGTAGGACTTTGATTTGAATTTCCAATAGTGATTGTTCATTGAAAAAACATAAACTTAATAGTTATAATTGTGTAACACATTTTGCTAACACCATTATATACTTCTCATGCCCTTCTCAACAACTCATGACAAGAGATTTTCATAATAGAACATACAAAGTATAAAGCAATAGAATAATAAAAATATATTACTAAACAGAAGAAACAGAGAGAAAGAGAGAAGAACAACACACAATTTTTAGGTCACTCGGTGTTACTCCAATTGTGAAAAGTGATCAGAAAAATTTTACTTACTTTGAAGTGCAAATGATAACATAATCGTTAATATTTTATACAGAGAGCTTATAAAAAGTAGTCATATTTATGACGTAGCCCTTTTCTAAATTGTACAAAATCCATTGAACTATGAACATTGAAAAAATACATACAAAAGGCTCTCCTAATATAATTTTCTAGGCTCCAAACCCATCGTTAACTTCTAACTTGATTTCTATTGGAAAAAGAATCCGAAAATTCAATCAAATTCTATTTGGTCTGGTAATTACAAGAAAAAAAGTTTACCATACAAAGTTAAATTTCACATGAATTTATTAGCCCCCATTCCCAACATGAAGAGCTGTTCCCTTCTAAATGTCCCTAAAGGACACATATGCCAACTGAAAAAAAATAAACAGAAATAAATAAATAAACTTAATACTAATTTCTCATTTTTATACTCTTGTGTGGAGATGTGCCCTGGCCTTGAACTCAACACTCAACAGCATGTGGGACTAAGAAATACTAGTTGCCTCTTTTTGAGGTCCACTTGTTTGCCTTGAAAGTACCGGAAAATTGCGTTTTGGCCCTCGACAATATGAGCCCCACCGCTTTTTTCTTTCCCTGGCTGTTTGTTTGCTCCGAAAACTGATGAGGTGAGCTTCACTTTCAACTCAGCAAGTTACATGAACAATACAAGAACAGTGCGAAAAATATTTTCTGAACGGGCGGAAAATACTGAAAACCTATCACCGCGAGCCCCTCCGCACTTTCGTGGATCTACTTTACATGAGCCAAGCAGCCCCGGGAAAGGATGTAGACTAGGTACTTTCTCCTTTTGGCCAATCCCTAGATAAATGGAAATACACCTAAAAATCCTTGCTTATTATTTTTTTTGAGGTTGTATTGTCCTTGCTTATACGTTGGCCAAAATGAGAGAGTTCCAAACAAGTTCAAACCAACCCCCCATGATTTTAGACCCCAACCCCAAAACTTCAGGGTTTTGAAGGTCTCAAGCCAGAGGTAAACTGCCCATGGGAACTCAAGGCACCTAAACTCTCAAGCCAGAGCCCTTTCAATTAACAACCTTAATTTTTTTGCTTTAGTGTCATAAGCGACAAGTGTAAAACCGAAGAAAGAAAGAAAACAACTACCTTTGTTAGGAAAGAATCTAGTCCCTGTCCCTAGTGCTCTCTAGTCTAAGCCCCTAATGGAGTCTTTAGGTCAAGTCCAGTCTTATACCTAGTTAATTAAACTAACTAATTAATTAATTAGCACGGTGGTTTGCATGTAATTAACAAATGTGCTACTTGCTAGTATTTGATCTTGTCTGAACAAACACATTGCTGCATACTTTGGCCGGCCGGCTACTCTCCTACCGGAAAATTCAACGCGTCGAAAAGTGTGTACCTTTTGTAGGACTTCGGCGTCTCAGAGCAGAAAAGGATGCCGTCTTTGCCTTCTGAGGCCGTCCTTAAACCCTAAAATAACGCGGTTGGCACCGACACTTTTCTTAGTCACTGGGCGCGTTTTCTTCTTTTTTTCTCCGGTTTCATTTCGGCATTTCAGTCAAAGAATCCTACTGCAATGCCAACGCATAAAGCTGATGGGTGGTACTTGTATTCGATTGTCGATAAAGGTCTTTGAACCAGTATTTTGTTAATTTATAGTTTATATAATTTTCTCAAATGTCACGTCGTTTAGAAGTTTTTAAGAATTGATGTAAGATCGACAGACAGACAGACAGTAGTAAAACTTAATCATCGTAGAGCTTGTGCTTATTGGCTAGATGACTTGAGGGAGAAAATCTCCAATGAGAGTGGTTATTTATAATTTTCTAACTGCAGAGTTTTGTTGTTAACTCATCGTGCAAGTCTCGTGGCATCTAAACTAAAATTCAATCTCTTTCACCATTACTTATATAATAATCATAAAAGTAAGAAAGCTTAAATAATCTTGCCACATTAGTGTTTATTATGGTATCATTTTGGCATAATTTGGACGCCATCAATTTTCTATTCATTCGTTTAGCTTTATCATGAATTGACTATCTATAAAGAGATGGTCAAGTTGAGGTTTATGGTCCATTCTATTAACTGGCATGCATTGCATCTCTTTTATAAAGTTTCAAGGGGATTAATTATTGATAAAAATCGTTTCCTGATTCTCACTGGATCTTCTTCAGCGATAGCAAATCTTGCCTCGCAAGTCGCGAGCAAAGTTTTGGGCTCAAATATCTAAAAGCAAACTGCATAACTCTTCTATTATTAGCATTTTGTAGAAAATTAACCTCTTTGTTTTAAACACCTCTATCTTGTTGAGTCACCAGAATACACTTTTGTAGAGGTACCTCCACTGTTTATACTCCAAAAAGGGGGAAAGAAATATATGCGGTTTAAAACTCGGCTGCGTACTCTCTCTCTATCATTTGTTCAATGCTGAGGCCCATTGGTAATGTGTGGCCCATCATCAAAGCCATTTCCAATGGGTGTAAATTTTACAATGGCAGGCCCGGCCATTTTGAAAGCAAAATATCCACAGGCCTCAGATAGATTTGGAGGCCTGGTCATTCTAGGCCTGGCCCGCACTGAAGTGTTAGGGTGTTTCTTAATGTAAGCCGCCAAGCCAAAAGTTCTTCCCAGTGAGAATGTTTGGTATGGGATTGGTTTGTTAGAAGATTGAGACAGATGTTGTATGAAGAGATACTCGAGTCGTACGCACCCCCACACCAGCTAATGTTCCTCTTTGATGCGGAGAAGGGGATTGGGAAATCAGTCGAATGGCAATTCTCAGATGCTTTATTCCCCGTTGTGTACTACGGGCCTGTTTGGTAAAGGGTGGAAGTGAGGAAGTAAAGAAATGAGGAAGTGGTAATAGTTCTTATTGGAACTTGAGAATTGGTTAGTAAGTTTCTCAGTGTTTGAATATTGTTGAGAAGTGTGGTTTGGATAATGTTATTTTTTTTCCGGTGTTTGGATGGTAATATGAAAATTTGACCACAAAGTTGACCGCAAAATAATATTAAAATAAAAATTAATTAAGAAAAATAAAAAATGAACAGTAACTAAAATGCAAGTGAGATTTACATGGGCAAAAAATTAACTATTTTGTGCTACAACTTATTATAAATAAGATTTACATGACCACAAAATTAACTGTAACACTCTGAAAGTGAGGAAATAATTGTGTAAAAGAGAAAAGAGAAACGGAAGAACTTTTTTCATTTCCTTTTTCGTTATTTGGATGAACAATGAAAATAAGAAAAAACACTTCTCACTTCCTCACTTCCATCCAATTCCTTGAATCCAAACAGCCCCGACACTTACAAGAAAGGTTGTAAATAACTTGGTTTCAATCTTAGTACTTCCCGAGAATTGGCCTAATTGTTGTAATTGGCAAGTTACAAGTACACTGTTGAAGATTACAACAAGGAAGTAACCAAAATAAAAAAGCAACCTCCACTAGCGTTTGACTTCCTTGAGACGTATAAACCAGAACTTGGGCCAACGCCTACTTCCAAGAATAAGGTACGTCATATATGTCCACCTTCGTGCATCTTTGTCTACTTTCATGGTAGTTTGTCCACTTCTGTACATTTGTTGTCTACCTTCTTCATATTTTGTCCACTTCGTATGGACTTTTGTCTACCTCTTTTGTTAAATGTCTACCTTTCGTATAGGGACGCATGACTTCTAACTGCGGGGTCATGAAATAGTTGGATCTGTAAGGCTAGGTGGCTTCCGGTGGTGCAAATGGTCGACTATACATGTGTTCAGATCATGGACCTTTTGAACAAAAGAAGGCCTGAAAATGGGCCTCTCTCTTCTACCTGAACCGCAAATGTTGCTCACCAAGAACATGGAAGAATACTTTTCCCTTCTAGTTACAATGGCATGAGCGGACATTTATGAAGTTTTTGATAATACGACGATTGTGATTCATCCCACACATCGTTCGCGCACCTGCTGGGAATAGAACGTGACCCGCATTCCATGCAAACACCCATGTGCTGTGATCCGATTCCATGCACCAGAGTATAGTCAATTACGTTGACTATCACATGACGATGGAGGCGTTCAAGCTAAGTTATGCACCAATTCTTCTTGTTCTTGTTGTTGTTCCTGCTATGGTGGCTCATCGTGTTGTGGTTCTAGGGTTGACGCCTGGGAGTCCGGTTAGTCTTGGGTATATTGCACAAGAGATATAGGTGTAGGTAGTATCACCTGAGAGACATCGCCCTCCATCAGCAACTTCACATAGAGCTTCGCTCGCTACGCCATGTCCTGCTTCTCAATGCCGGTATAACACTCTCCTCAGACTATTGCCTTTATGTACTCGTACACAGAAAGGTAACAATCATATCTGCAAGAAGACCATTACATATTAAGATGGACAGAAAAAGAGTAAGGCAGACAGAATTGGCCCATAGATAGACAGAAAAAACTGTGGTAGACAGAAATATTTCAAAGTAACAAAACACATGTTGGTTTGTTGTTGAGTTGCACACTTTTTGTACATGAAATTCTTGATGAATATCTTGTCTTTACATCCACCCATATCCTCAATCCATTTGATGGCCATCTAGGTGCTATTGAAGTACAAGTTATAGGAGACAGAAGTGTAGTGGTATACCTCCCTCTCTTCGAAGTCAATCTTCAGAAAATGTCAATGATCCTCACTGCACATTGGGAAGAGGAGAACATGACGCTCTTCCCCAATATAGCGCTCGATATAATCCGTGTATATCTCGTGCCTGTCAATCTTTGACCTAGAATTCAGGAAGTTCTAGTAAAAGTGTTCAAAAAAAGAATATTAGCGGACAGATATTAACCGCAAGTGGATAGAGTATAAAGGTGGACAAACAATATATGTGGGTAGATGAATAGTGAGTGCAATTGGACAGATAGTAAATGAAGGTGGAAATATAGTAACAGAAGGTGGACTGATAATTACTAAAGGTGGACAAATAATTACTGCAAGTAGACAGATAAGAAAGAGAAGAAAAACTTGCAGAGAATCAAGGACGGACTATTCCATATGTTATGTAGTGGTACTCATGATGTCCATCTCCAATCCGTTACAGCTCTCTCACAATCAACGTATCGACCATCTAACAAAGCTTGTTAATTAACTTTCGACTTTAATAGAGAATAAACTCTAAAAACTTAAAGAGCGTAAAATTTTAAAATGGACAACTCACAGTTCAGACAGCTTGCACCCGCAAAGCATATGGAGAATGTCTTGATAGGACAGTAAGAAATTATTCTAACCCCAAACATATTCATTCTTACTGTTTATGTCACCAAGTTAGACATATGATGACAAGGACATATAGGAATTGTCAATAGTAGACAACAATTGTCAATAGTAAACAATAATTGTCAATAGTAAACAGAAATTAACAAGGGAACACAGAAAAAATGACGTAGACAGAAATTGACAATAGTAGACAGAAAATTAAACTATAAAGATAACCTAACCTCATCAGTGGCAGTTGTAGGAAACGCTCTAAAGCATCACATTCCACTGGTTCAAGCTGTGCACTTGGGTCCCAATTAGTCAGATTGTGGACAAACCCAATGTGGTTACCATGCTCAAAGTACATGTTTGCAGTGAAATCAGAATCATGGTCCAGGGGAACATCCATGTTCAATTCATTGAGTTCTTCTCTTCCTTATCTGTCAAAGGAAATCGTATCATCTGTGACCGTACGTGGGCAGTTGAGGATACGTTGTTCCACAGTCAGTGGGGCGGCAGCAAGGGGCTCACATTTTCTGGAGATATCTCCACAGCAGCGCAAGAGATTGTAGCAGTGTCGCTCTGGCCCTTTCTTCTCTTCCTTTTGCCCTATAAGCAAAATGGTGGACAAATTTTAGCAGGTAAGTGACACAATTTTTCAAATGTAGAAAAAAAAAACAAGCATAGGTAGAAAGAAATGATAAATACCTTCTGTGGGGAATCGACTTGCCATGTAGGGGATTTGAGTACTTTGGCAGGCTTTCGTCCTCCCCGGGTCTTCAAAGCGTTCACAATGCTGGGACCACCAGCAGCTTCTCTATTTCCACCCCTCAATTTCTAAGGTTTGCTCGTGTTCAAAATGAACATCTTCCTCTTCATTTTCTGGTGGAGCATATTCGTCACTGAAACAAACATCTTCTTCTTTCTTTCTTCTTCTTTCTCTTCACTTTCTTTCTCTTCTTCTCTCTCTTCCTTCTTATTGCTACTATCGCCCGAAAAATTCTCTTCTTGCTCAGGAGTAGGAGCCGCCTTGGTGTCATTGAAGGAAGGCCCAGCTTCGCTACTTCATTCAGCCAAGCAGACGTCAAAGCATCCCTCAGCGGACAGACCTCTTGTTCGTAACGAGAATTCGCTCATTTCTTACGATCTTCTATAACCCTCAGTTCCTTGGTCTTCACTGACCCGAACTTATTCCAGAAGATCAATCTCTTCCTCAACTTCATACACAAGCAGACGTCAAAGCATCCCTCAGCGGACAGACCTCTTGTTCGTAACGAGAATTCGCTCATTTCTTACGATCTTCTATAGCCCTCAGTTCCTTGGTCTTCACTGACCCGAACTTATTCCAGAAGATCAACCTCTTCCTCAACTGCATACAGTTCCTATCATGGCTATGGTGTTTGAATCTGATTGGCGAAGAACATGTTTAAAGGTTGACAAATAAAGGTATATACATAAGCAATCAGCTTTAGCCGAAGAAATTGATAGAATAGTGGACAAACTTATTAATGAGTTGGACACACTTATGTTAAGGGTAGACAAATTTATTATTATGGAGGACAAACTGTTATAAAGGGTGGACACAAAAAGTTAAAGACGAACAAAATTTATTATTAAGGTGAACAAACTTATACAGAAAATTGACATAATTGGGAGAAGAGTGAACAAAGATTTCAAGGTAGACAGATAAAAGGTATGTTGTAAAATTTACGAAATTAATCAAAATTCCAAGAAAATCGTACCTAATAAGTGAACAACGCCCACTTCAACTCTGACGGGAGGTTGGTAGCCTCAGCTTCCCCATCCTGTGCTTTTCTCCTCTTTCCTCCTCTCTTCTTCTCTGTCTTCTCTTCTGTCTCCTCTTTTCTCTTATCTTCTTACCCTCCTCTCTTCGCTTCTTTCTCTTGTCGCTCTTTTCTTTCTTCTTTCCTTTCTCATCTTCTTTCCTCTCATCTTTCTCCTCTTCTTCCTTTCATAATTTCTCATAATTCACCAGATCGTCGTCGAGAATGTGGACAACAACTGCCTCTGATTTTTCCTTCAGTGCTTTATGGTGAATGGACCCAACAACCTTGCCCATGTCCACCCAACAAATCATGGGTAGAACGTCATCTCTAACATCAACTGGCGCCCTAAGCTCGCTCATCATGTTGTACCATAGTTGCAACCAAGAGGACGAATTCAGCAAAGTAGAATTCACAACACCAAAATACCTTAAAGATGGGCAAATTTAATTCAAAATGGACAAAAGTATTATTGGAGTGGACAAAATTACAATAAAGTTGGACAATACTAACATACTAATGGACAAAAATGCTTTACTATCGGAAAGAATATATATAAAAGTGGACAAAATTACACTTACATCAAGAAAGGGGGCACATCCATACATGTAGCCGCGATCTTTATTCCTTTTTGTCAGTTGCTCGTCTTTTTCTCTTTAGCAGCAACTCGTCTCTCCAAGGCTTATTTGGTATTGACAACTCCAGTGAATGTCTCTACGAAGATAGCTATTGCCCATGTAGTGTCCTGGATAGCTTTCAGGCTCCTAAATACCAGAAAAGATGCTTGGGGATAGATTGTTTCGTGTTGGGGAGCTAAATCATGCTTAGTTAATAGAAGATTTGCAGTAGAACAAAATCCTCAATTTCCTCCTTTTATCACTCTCAACAAGCCGCGCTAGCAGCTCATCCATATAGTACATTTTTATAGTTAATAAAATCAATCACATTAGTTGGACAAATACTCTAAGAGGTGGACAAAATTCAACCACGATTTGACAAAATTGCTTGGATAGATAATTCAATAAGTGTTGGACAAAATTTCATAGAGGTTGGACAAAATTTATAAAAAGTTAACAAAATGCTTTAAAGCTTGGACAAAATGTAAAGGTACTAAACTAACTTCTGCTTGTTTTCGCTCTTCAACTTTCCACCGTGAATCGCCGTCCTCTCCTCACCCTCTCCTTTCACATTTTTTCTCTCAAGGCTTTTCTTTTAAATACTTAATCCATGGGGGAGTTTCCCCAACATTGTTCTTTTGGAAAGTACGACCCTTCTCAGGGAGGAGGGCATGGCCATGAATCCAAGAGACGGTGAAAGCACACGGGCCCTCTTTAAAGCGAAAACTCTGTGTCGTTTCATCCATAGCTGAATTACCTTTTCAATAGTGGCTCGGTCCACGGGTAGAGGCCCGAGTTTCAGGTAGTGTCCGAAGGGACAGTTGCCAAATGCTTCCCGATGGGCATCAGTAATGTGAGGTTTAAGGTTCTCCATGAACTTGGAGTAAAGAATAAATCAGGATACAGATCAGAGATCCTTTCTGCCATTGTCCTTTTTATCGCAAGGGAATCTCTACGAAAGTTAAAGTTGGACAAATATAATACAAATGTAGACAAAATACATACAATGGTGGACAGTTATTCTAGATGGTGGACAAATTGTTCGAAAGGTGGACTACGATTGTCAATGGTGAACAAATATTCTTAAAAGTTGGACAACGATTTAGTTAACTCATTGTTTGTACCTCAACAAATTATGCCAATTTCCCATCACAACTTAATCATCCTATTGTTGGACAAGAATGATACAAGGGTGGACAACTATACAGCATATTAAACTTGTAAAATAAAATCCACTGTCCAATCATAAATGTAACAAAGTGGACGAATTTGTAAGATAAGTAGATAGATTTAAGTACTTACGTTTCGCTGGAAGTAGGCGTTGCCCCTTCTATTGTGCAAGCAGCGAATGCCTCTTTCTCTACTCTCATAATAGAGGTAGAAGCTTTCTTCTCCTTAGCAACATGATTCCTTTGACGTGGAGAAGAGGAACTATGGGTTTCTTTGAGGCTCCAGATGGCTTGGCTTATGTTTCTCTCTGCATCATCACCCGAAAATAGGTCTTCTTGGATTTGGTTGCCGGTTTCCTCCTGGACATCACCATCACCGGCAACGCTCGGCGCAGCAGTCTCAGAGGACGGATCGACTGCGCCAACGACTGGAGGAACGATTGAAGTAGCGATGGTGCCAGCGGCAGACGCTTCCACGCACGGATCAGACAATGTAACGACGGGATCGGTCGCAGAAACCCCAAACATGTCCAGGTTGTCTGCGATTTCCCAATTTGAGAGAGGTTTGGGAGAATTTTTAGAGAATTTGAGAGAGTGGAGAATTTTGCGAGATTGAAGAAGAGACCCACGTGGACAAATTTGGGGCTATGGCAGACAGAGAGAGAGAGAGAGAGAGAGAGAGAGAGAAGAAGAAGAAGAAGAAGAAGAAGAATAAGAAACCGTCAGTTAGCTTTTTTTTCCTCAAGGAAATGAACCGATGCGACATTCAAGCCTGGTTAACGGTAGAAGCAAGGAAGTGAAGATGCGAGGAAGTGGTAATAGTTCTCTTAAAAATTTAAGAATTAGTTAATAAATTTTTGGTATTTGAATGTTATTGAAAAGTGTAATTTGAAAAATATTATGTCTTTTTTGATATTTGTATTGTAATGTGAAAATGAAAAAATTGAACACAAAATGACTGTAAAATAATATTAAAATAAAAATTAATTAAGAAAAATAAAAAATGGATTATAATTAGTTAAAAAGTGAGATTTACATGATCAAAAAATTAACTGTTTTGTGCTATAACATATTGCAAATGAGATTTACATGACCACAAAATTAACTGTAGCACTCTGAAAGTGAGAAAATAATTGTGTAAAAGAGAAAAGAGAAAAAAGTAAAGAAAAATGAGTTTTCTTATTTTTTCTTTTTTGATGTTTGGATAGATGGGAAAGTGAGCAATTATATTTACCTATTTTCTTACTTCCGCCCACTCCTTGCAACCAAACACGCATCAATGGCACTTTGGACTTTCAATAGGTCCAACTGTCCCACTTGAATACATGATACGAAGTTAGGTACCGGGGGGACGAAAACAGGTCCTTTTTAGCACTGTTTGAAACTACAGAGATTTTAGGGACACCAAACTATACCCAGAGGCTTAAAGGCAATTTTCCCTATATAATATGTTACCCACCATTTTTTTTCACCTTTTATCACTTTTCTTTTTGTGGCAAATAGAAATGTGTTTTGTTTTAACTCTTGATTTTACATGTATCTTGCAGTTGAATGCATTTTTCTATAGTAAATTTATATGTTTCAAGTCCAGAAAAAGTTATCGAGCGATAATTAGTTTCTTAAACTATGACAAAGGCCTCTCTTATCCATAGTTTTCTAGTCTAAAAGAGGGATTAGCATCAAATCGTTCAGATCATATATATAACTTCTGGCTTCACAGTCGATCAATCTTGACGGAAAAAGACGGAGATAATAACAATGATAAAACAGATAGTTTGCACAAATTTGAGCATTCTTTAAATGTCAAGAACAACAATGGACAAAGAGTCACAAGACTTTCTGGAATGAACAAGACTAGAACGCATTTCAAACACCAAACAACCTCTCTGATTTCTTCTCTCTCACTCTCTAGATTACAACACATCCACATTCTCAGCCACAACAGGCTTCCTCCAAAGCAACATAAGAGTGAACACAGGCCTGGACTGACTCGGCGACCTCGGTTGGTACTCCACCGGAGCGATCCTCTGGGCCACCGACAACAGGCTCCCGACCACAGTCACCACCCTCCCCTCGCTCGACCGCAACCAATCAGGCGTCTCCCTCTCCTTCGCCGCCGCATTCCATTGGGCCAACGACTTCATTATCACCACATTTCACTGCTCGTTCCTGTCCAACGTCTCAATGGACCTCTCCGTGCGCGGAGCAAACCGTTCTCTGCAGGTGAAGGATCTAGCAATCCCTTGCGCAGAGAGGTCGGCTTCGTTCTATTTCAACTCAGGCGCCAGGTTTGGCAGAGCTCAATGTAGGATGGACCAAGAAGCCAGATGACGTGGTGGCGGTGGTGGTGGTGGGAACTGATCTCCCGCAAGAAGCACTGATGGTTGACGAGTTCTCTCGGCTTGTTCTCTGAGTTCGGGACTCTGGTTCTCGCCTGGGTGCAAAATGGCCGGAGTTCACCAGGAAGACTTAGATGCTGATTGATGCAGTGAGGAGATCGCCTGAGCTCCGATTCAGGCCTGTAGAGCTGTGATCATCTGATAAATATGGAGAACAAGTGGTGAACAATATAATGTATACAATACTATCAATGTACGCATGCATCTAACTATAGAATTATATATTCACATCGCTGCAAATTATCGAGAAATTTTCACAAGAAAATTTGACAAGGTCCACAAACAAAAATTGGAAAAAACAGCGACCAGTTGAGATTGCATTCACATTGTTTATAGACACAGGAAAACTAAGTTGTACATACAAAACAGCCCCACAATAACATGATATCATGCAAGCACAACATCCAAAATGCAAGATCAATTCAATTCCATCACATATAACTTCTAATATCCCATAAGTTTCTAACTAAGCATTTCGAATTGGATAATCTGTCACCTTTTGTATGAAGCTTCTGTTAGCCCCCAATCTCCACAGGTTTGAACCCTTTCTCGATTGAAGCCTTCACTGCATCAAGCACCAACTGCGTCTTCCTTGTGATCTCTGGCCATTTCTTCTCGGGTTTCAAGCCGGACCCCTTGATTCCTCCCACCAACCTGGCGAATTCTGCTACCATCCTAGCTTCTTGAGGAAGTTCAGTAGTGATTACATGCTTACTTGGCTGCGCCTTCCACCCAGTCACCAGATCATTGAACCCGCCATCCGAACAAAAGGTGAACTCGGCTGAGCTCTCCTCGAAAGGAATTACAAAATCACTTAAATGGAGAGTTCCTTTTGTTCCCATGACCGTGAGTTCCATAGTGAGATGAGTCATGAAGGAGCAGTGGAATGTGGCGATCTTTCCATCGTCCCATATGAGCGAAGAGCCGCAGGCCAGAATGACTCCAGCTGTGTTGAAGACGGGATTGCGGAGTGCAATGGCTCTGTTAGGGAGTTGGTAGTCAGCAGCCCAGAGGATGGACCGGATGCAGTACCAGCCAACATCGCCGAGGGCACCAAGGGCATCAAGGTCTGGCTTCACTCGGATATCGTTCTGAAGGAAATCAGGGTTACCAGCGAAGGTGAATATGCTGTTTATCTGCCAGAAGGATTTACAACTTCCTAGTCAGTAAGGAATAGAACCTTTTGAAGGAAAGATGGAGGAATCATAAGAGTAGAACATTTAAGCTGAAAGAATCCAAAATAACTTTTATTTGATGATTCTATGTACAGAAACTGAGAGTATATTATTGTGGGGCATGCATCAAATTCTACTAGCTCCTTTGAGAGGGAGAGTTCAAAATATTTATTGCGAGAAAATAGGCTCAAAATATTGTAATCCATTTTTAATATCCATTGATTCAAAATTTTGAAGGAAAAAAAAAATCACTCGAGTTGCTCCCTCTAAACTGATTCCCATGTTAAAGAAAAAGGAAAAAGAGAAAGAAAAAAAAAACAAGAAACAGAAGAGAAGAGAAGAGAAGGGAAAGTAAAGTTAGAAAGAATGAAAGGGGAGGGAAAAGAAGGGGGAAAATGAATTTCCTATCAACAAACCTAGGTTGTTTGGTGAAAATCTATCCTCCACTGAGAATTCCAATCTTGAAAGTCCTGTTTCCCGTTTGCACCCAAGTGAATGTTTCAATTAGAAATTAATGTAGTACTAAAATGATGCGAGTTCAAAATACACCAAATTTCCCCTGGATGACTCTTCAGTCTACTCGAAAAAGGGGTCTAAATTTGGCTATTCCAACAATCAACACAATGATCCTACTTCTATATCTTTATGAATTGTGCCAAAAGTTTATCAAAGATGTTGTCTGGTGTAAGCTTTCTGCAACCACAAAAAATCCACCAAATATCCTTCTGATTTGAATGATCTCCTGTACCGGGAGCTTTACCTAGTGTGTGAAGTCAGAAAAGACTATTAAAAATACACATACAACGGCTACACTTGAAAGAACTTCACCAGAGAGGAAGACAGGTTGAACCAGAGGTCACTGGGTGAGAGAAACTAGTCAGGATAGTTCTAGACCAAGAGAGTAGATATACACCAAAACAAAGAACCACCACTGATTTTTGTAAGCAGAACGCCAAAGGTTAGCCCCAGACACGCAACCACACACACACACACACACACACACACTGATTTTTGCAAGCAGAACACCAACAATCAGCCACAGAATCACGCAACCACATGCACCAAAACATGTCCTGGAAGCTCAGTCTTCGTTAACACTTAAAGCTATACATATCACACCTTAAAACTACGTATCCTACCATTTAAGACTTAAGAATTCACGTTTATGTTGTACCTAAACTAGGAGGAAAAAAAATAGTAATCTGATGGTTTAACCGCCCTAACGATTGTGGGACTCCTGGTGTCAAACTTCAGGGAAAAAACATAAAACACTACCGAGAGCAGAGAAAATAGAGAAATACTTGAGGTCAAACTTATTTTTCACCCAACAGAATTAGGATTCAACGAAACTTGTGCCGGTTCACAACAAGTGAACTGCGTATCCTAGCAATAACATGATCAGATCAATCTAAATATTATAATGTTTAGACTTGAGCTTTAACACAAGAAATTCAGTCCAGACATAAATTATTTGATATTAAGCCTAAATATCCTAGTACAATCTGCACCGTTTCGATGAACCTCATTTCAATTCTGAACTCTAATAAATGAAGATAACAGAGATACGAGATGCCTGAATCCGAACAGTTTTCACCTTTTCTTATTGTTTGAATTGCAAACAATTAACAAGGCAAAAAGGAAAGGCAATTGGACAAAGATGCTGTAATTAAATAAGGTATAGGTAGGAAAAGCAAGAAGGTAAAAGATTAATGAAGGGAAAAAAGATTCTTTTAAAACCTCCAAGCATCTTCACTTTCATACTGCTAAATTAAGAGGGAAGGAAATAAAGCAGTTGTTTGAAGAATGGATTAGGCAAGTAAAACTGAAGAACGCCGACAAAGGATGGAGAAGAAAAGTGAGGAAATAGAAGGAAAGTTGTGAGACACAGAGGTCGCCGTCATACTAAAAAATAAATGATCTGGAAACCCTTGTAGCTCTATACATAAAGACCTCCATACCATTGCATTGTGAAAACTGATCTGACAAAGGTTTTTGATCCGACAAAGGTTTGGAAATGCCAGTGATGTCTAATCAATAGCTAAATACATGCTAGCATAAACTATAAACAACTGCATATAATATTTAATGATTCACGAAATTGAGAAAGATAAAAAAACACTAAAAGTTTTAACATCATCTTATGCTGAAGAGTGAATAATCCATTGTTTGTTATCTTATAATCAAAATTACAAAATAAATGTTTCTAAGATAAAATTTGGCAGCATTAATATTTTCTTATAAACTAAAACCTAAACCTCTATTTATTGTTACCTTGGATTTGCAATCTTTCCTGATGAGAATATGATATTTATTAAAAGAAAATGGACTTTTCTCTATGTCTATAATACTTCAAATGTGTTAGTATTTGGAGTACCTCATATTCATTAGAGAAAAATTCAGGTTCAGGTGGAGGAGTTACAAGCTTAACAAATCAAGCACGGACATGTACAAACATTGTGCATGTTATTAGTCGACTAATAAGTCTTATTAGTCGACTAGGCATTCGGTTAGTCGATTGATACTTTGATATAGTCGACTAGGCCCTGCAAACAGAGAGTTGGATTCTCAGATTACAAAACAGTAGTCGACTAAGACTCTGGGTATAGTCGACTAATATTGGGTATTAGTCGACTAATAAATTGCCCTAGTCGACTAATATAGGTTCTGACAGTTTTCTAATACGGTTCTTTTTTCTGTTTTGATTAGGATACAGGTTTTTTTATTTCTCTGACGCGGTGTTGATTTGGTTATTGGAGTGAAGGACTAAAATTATCCTAAGTGCCAATATAAATACCTTGGGGGTGACCTTTTGAAAGTGTGTCAAGAATTTAAGAGAAATTCTGTTTTATACCATTGAGAACTGTGAGAGAGAAATCTTCTTATAACTCTTATATTTTTCTTCTCTGTTTTCAATAAAGATTTCTCCCCTCCTCCCTGTGGACGTAGGCACATTGTCGAATCACGTTAAATCTTGTATTTTTTGGTTGTGTGGTGATTTAGTTTTAATTGCTTGTTAGTAGTAGATCTTTTACGCTTCCGCTGCCGAGTCTTCAACTCAGTGTTTCTTTGTTGTTTAATCGATGATAAATCTTCAATAATTGGTATCAGAGCGATGGCTAGCAAGACGACCACGACACCAAGTTCAAGGTGGAGAAATTCGACAGGAAGTCCAACTTCCTGTTGTGGAAGATGCGAGTAACATCGTTGCTCGTTAAGGAGGGCACACACAATGCCTTACTTGGTATTAAGAAGAAGCCATCGAAGACGGAGGATGATGAGTGAAACGACATCGATTTCCGCACAAAGGCGACGATCATACTGTGCCTATCAGATGAGATCCTCTACAATGTGATGAACGAGGAGACAACTGCTGATCTTTGGTGTAGGCTGGAGAGCCTTTACATGACGAAGAGTTTGTCGAACATGCTCTTCATGAAGAAGCAGTTATACAGCCTTAGGATGAAGGAACGTACGTCTATTCTACAATATCTCAATGCTTTTAATAGAATTTAAAGCGACTTATTAGCTCTAAATGTTAAGCTAGAAGAAGAAAACAAAACTCTTCTGTTACTCTCATCTCTTCCATCAAGTTATGACCACTTGGTAACCACCATCATGTATGGTAAGGAGACTTAGAGTTAGAAGATGTCAGGCAAATGCTCCAGAATAACGAGCTGGTGAAGAGGACAGATTTTACGGAGGAGGCCTCAAGATTGTTTATCAAGGGTTAGAGGGGAAGATCAAACAGTAGGGGAGCCAAAAGGGATCCAGAGGCTTCTAACAGTTTCTCTTACTACTTTTGTAAGAAAGCAGAGCACATCAAAAAAATTGTATGAAATACAAGGAGATGCTGAAGAGGAAAGACGGCAAAGATTCCGATGAGGTTAGTACCAGTGAAAAGTCAGATCAAGCGGGGTTGTCCAAGAAGCAGATGAGGATTCATATGATGTCCTAACGGCTGAGTCAGAAAAAGGTAAATACTCATATGCTTGGTTATTTGACTCGGGGTGCACATACCACATGTGCCCAAAAAGAGAGTAGTTTAGTACTTATAAGCCTTATGATAGAGGTTCTATCTTGATGGAAAACTATGTTGTATGTAAGACTGTGGCATCGGCAATATCTGTATGAGGATGTTTGATGGACATGTTCGAATCACGAACGTTCGACGCGTTTCGAATTTAAAGAAAAATCTTCTCTCGTTGGGAGTTTTGAAAGCTCGAGGGTATAAGCTTTCTGGTGCAGATGGAATAATCAAAGTTACTAAAGGCTCCATGATGATTTTTAAAGGAGAACAGATAGCAAACTTGTACAAGTTGCAGGAAGCATTATTGTTAGTGATGCTTCAACAGCAACAGAGAATGAGGATATTACAAGACTTTGACAAATGCTTCTTGAACACGTGAGCGAGCGAGGTCTTCAGGCCCTACACAAAAGGAGTGATCTACTAGATATCAAATATTACAAACTTGATCTTGTAAATTTTACATTATGGGTAGGCAACGTAGAGAAACTTTCTCTACATCACAGCACAAGACAAAGGGCTTGTTAGATCTCATTCACACGGATGTGTGGGAGCCTTTGCCAGTAGCATCCATTAGATGTGTTAGGTACTATGTTACTTTCATAGATGATTTTTCAATGAAAGTTTTGAGTATACTTCTTGAAGTAGAAATCAGAAATATTTCAGAAATTCGAGGAGTGAAAAACTATGGTAGAAAATCAGACAGAGCGGAAGGTGAAAGTCCTGAGATCCGACAACGGAGGCGAGTATACCTCCAAAGAATTCAAAGACTACTTAGAAAGTAAGGGCATCAGACACTAGCTAAGTATTTTAGGGCGATCAGAATAAAACAGAGTTGCAGAGCGCATAAATCGGACACTTACAGAACGTGTTCATTGTATCAGATTACATGCTGACATGTCAGAAGAATTTTGGACAGAGACAGTGAATCATGCGAGTTATCTGGTAAACATGTCACCATCAACAGCTATTGATCTTTAGATCTTAGAGGAGATATGACGGGGAGAGTCTGTGTACTATTCAACCTTAAGGATTTTCGGGTGTCCCACGTATAGTTTAGTTGATAGTCAGAAAAGGAACAAACTGGAGTTCAAGTCTAAGAAGTGTATCTTCATCAGGTTACCAAAAGAGTCAAGAGTTTCAGACTTTGGGATCCCGAGAAAAGGAGCGCTTTTACCAGATGTGATTTTTGATGAAGAATCAATGTTGCGAGAAAAATTAGAGACGAAAGATAAAGCGTAAGGGGGAGCTTCAGATAGTTCAGCAGATACTCAGGAAAAGAAAGTTGAATTCTTAGAGAGCCCTAAAAGGCCTAAAGGGTCAAAAAAGGACGCTTCAGATTCGGATAGAGACAAATAAGAGGCTACTCAAGAACAATCTAGATTGTTGAGGCGGTCAATCAGAGTTACGATGCCACCAACAAGCTATGGCTGGGATGATGATCATGTCTCTTTCGCATTAGTAACAGAAACAGGAGATCCTGACAGTTACAGGGAAGCGATCGAGGCAGATGACCACGACAAGTGGATTATAGCCATAGAATAAGAGAATAAGTCTTTGGATAGAAACCAAATATGAACATTAGTCTATCTTCCAAAGACTCCAAGGCAATATGTTGCAGATAAATTTTTCACAAGAAGGACAATGAGCAGTACAAGGCAAGGTTAGTTGCAAAAGGATATGCTCAGAAGGAGGGTATTGACTCCTATAGTCAAGCATACATCTATTCGGATGTTATTGACGATAATTGTTCAGTTTTATCTAGAGTTAGAGCAGATAGATGTTAAAATAATATTTCTGCACAGTGAGCTGGAGGAGAAGATATACATGAAACAACCTGAATGTTATACTCAGGAAGGTAAAGAAAATAAGGTATGTCTTCTAAAGAAGTCCCTCTATGAACTTAAGCAGTCTCACAGGCAGTGGTATAAACGGTTCAACTCTTTCATGATCAAGATCAGATACAACCGATGTAAGTATGATAGTTATATCTATTTTAAGTGATTGAGGTTTTCCTGCGCACAAGAATACAAAATTTTAGATTTAAGAAAAGGTTGTGCAAGGTGCTCAATTCTACCGCTATAGCAAGTGGCTATGCGGGTCGTGATCCACAGGGAGGGACTAGCGATGGAAGCTTGTTTAGTAAGTTCTCTAAAGTGTTTGAATTAATAGTTGTTAAAGTCAGGTTAGAAAGAAAGTGGTAGATTAAGAAGATGGAAAAACTAGAAGTAATATTTACAATGATATGATATTTACAATGAAAAAGAAGAAGTGTGAAAAGATTGGGAATTTGGAGATTTACACTAAAATAAAAGAAAGAAAACTAAAAACTAAAGAAAACATACTTACCTCTTTGGCCTGTTTACTTTTGATCCGTTGCAACGACTTACCTTGTCTTTGAAGGCATTCAAGCATGGCGTATATGATCTTCCCCCTTCTCGATCTACACTACGAAAATAAAAGACATACTATACTAGTAAGAGAAGGTTTGTTCATCACCATAGGCCATCAAGGGCACTTCAACGGCTAAGCAGTCTCGAAGCTATCAGATTCTCTTGGATTGCAAGTCATCAGAGGGAAACAAAAATAAAATAAGAATAGAAGAACAAAAATAAACTTTGAGTTGATTCAATTAACAATGGAAGAAAAGATTACTTACACCGATGTCACCTCAGTACAAGCTTGATCTCCTTCCTCCATGAAAGTATCCTCTCCTCTCAGTTACAAAATTACATAAAAGAAAACTAAAAAAAACCTAAATTACAATCTACAAGTTAGCCTAAGAAAAACCCTAATTTTTGTTTCTGTTCTCGACTCTGTACTCTTCTCTGTTGCTCTGCAGGGATATTTATAGGAGACGGAAGATGTAGAGTCCCGGTACGACTCCTCCACGAAAGCAACTGGCCAACCTTATCTGGATTGCCGCGGAAACGCGGCTTGGGCCGCGTTTCCGCGGCCTTAGCTTTGTCCCTGGCCACGCGCTTTCGCGCGTGGCCTCCTCTGATCCGTCCATCTGGTCTATCTTTTTAGATCTGTCATCCTAACTCTTTATTTTGAAATTTCGGGATAACTTGGGAAGCAAGTTACCCTAAATCCAAATCTTCCAAATCTTTTAAAACGAATTTCATCTTTTCACTCTCCTCCTTTTATCTTTATCCTGCAAGTGATTAGGATTGAGTAGAAGTCTATCCCTTTCCTCTTCTTTTAGTAATTGCAAATTTTGCACATGTTAATTGCAACTTTGGCACTTGGTAATTGCAACTTTTGCATTGGGCTTGGACATGGGCTTTTTGGGCTTCTTTTGGGCTTTTATTTCTTTATTTTTTAATTACTCAAGGCCTGCACACATTAAATAATAAAATATTAGTAATAGTGCATAATTAAAAGAATAAATAGGGAAATATGATAGTGAATGTGATGATAAATATGCACTTTTTACTACCTATCATTAAGCATAGTGTTGATCTGACATATTTGCTATTATATGTGAATGATATGTTGATTGCTGCAAAAAATAAGACATATGTTCAGAAGGTTAAAGCTCAGCTCAAGAAGAAACTTGACATGAAGAATTTGGGATAAGCAAAGAAAATCTCAGGTATGGAGACACTCGAGACAGAGGCTCAGGCAGACTTTTGCTATCCCAGGAGAACTATGTTCTCAAGGTGTTGGAGAGATTCAACATGACAGAAGCAAGATCAGTCACCACACCTTTGGCAGGTCAATTCAAATTATCCTCCAAGTAGTGTCCACAATCACCGGAAGAGGAGGAGATGTCTCGAGTACCATATGCTAGTGCAGTGGGATCACTCATGTATGCTATGGTCTGCCTTAGGCCTGACTTAGCCTATAAGTTAGTATAATAAGTCGGTTCATATTGAATCCAGGAAAGCAACGTTGGGAAGCAGTGAAGTGGGCGCTACGATATTTGTGAGGGACTGCAAGACTAGGCTTGGTGTTTCAAAGATTAAAAACGGGAAAGCTTAGGTTATTATAAGGTTATATTGATGTAGATTATGCGGGATATCTTGATCAGCGAAAATTTACGACGGGCTATATGTTTACAATAACTGAGTGCATCATTAGTTGGAAAAAAAAGTTGCAAAATACAGTTTCTCTTTCAACGGCAGAGGTAGAGTACATGGTTGTAGTTGAGGCGTCAAAAGGAAGCTTTGTGGTTGAGAAGATTGGTTGAGACGTTCAGTATTATACAGGATTCAGTTCAGTTTATTACGACAGCCAGAGTGCATAAGGAGATCAGTATTTCTGGTATGGGAATTACACGCTGGGGGACTTGCAGGACACTTCGGCGAAATAAAGCAATTGAAGCTATCGAATATCGTTTTTATTGGCCAAGCTTAAAAAGAGATGTTGCAAGGCTTGTTAGTCAATGTCGTACATGTCAACTCGCCAAGCAACAAAAACAAACTACTGGTCTCTATACCCCTCTACCAGTTCCTAACTGTCCTTGGCAAGATGTCAGTATGAATTTCGTGCTGGGTTTACCAAAAACAGCAAGGAAGCATGATTTCATACTTGTGGTTGTAGACCGTTTTTCTAAGATGGCTCACTTCTTGCCATGTTTCAAAACGTCGGATGCATCTCGGGTTGCTACAATCTGCTTTAATGAAGTTAGGCTGCATGAACTACCCAAAACAATTGTCTCAGACAGGGATGTTAAATTTACGAGCTACTTTTGGAAAACCCTGTGGCATAAAATGGGAACTAAACTTCAGTTTTCTACGGCCTTTCATCCACAAACTGATGGCCAAACTGAAATAGTCAATAGAAGTCTTGGTAATCTGCTACGATGTTTAGTGGGTGAGAATCTTAGAGCATGAGATCTTTTGTTACCTACTGCTGAGTTTACATACAACAGTTCTGTCAATAGAACCATAGGCATGAGTCCATTTGAGGTAGTGCATGGTTATCAACCTAGGCAACCTATAGACTTAATTCCCATGGTATCCCATCATGCTAGGATGTCTGAGTCAGCTGCATTATTTGCATCACACATTCATGACTTGCATAAGGAGATCAGCAATCAAATTCAGAAAAATAATGCAAACTATAAAACTTATGCAGATTTGCACAGGAAAGCACATGAGTTTAACGTAGGAGACTACGTGATGGTTCGGATTCGATCAGAATGGTATCCTCCAGGTACCGTGAAGAAATTGCATGCACATAGTGCGGGACCATTCAAAATTTTGAAAAAAATTAATTCAAATGCATATGTGGTAGATCTCCCACCGGATTTTGGTATTAGTCCCTCTTTTAATATTGAAGATTTGGTTGCTTATAAAGGGCCCAATTTTTCTCCTGATAATCTTTTATTGATGAGCCTTCCTTGCGCCACCTCCTGAGAGACCCTTATTACCTCCTCTTCCCCAAATACATCCCACCCATATGGCAGACATATTAATGAAATTATTAATGATCAGATTGTCTCTACTAGAGATGAAGGTTACCACAGATTTTTGGTTCGTT
This sequence comes from Agave tequilana, assembly GCA_038442645.1. Lineage (NCBI taxonomy): Eukaryota > Viridiplantae > Streptophyta > Magnoliopsida > Asparagales > Asparagaceae > Agave > Agave tequilana. Next base: position 41,918 of record JAVJIF010020585.1, read on the forward strand.
GGAAAGGACTACCTGATTCTGATAATACTTGAATTAATCAAGAGGAACTCCAACGGTTGGACTTTGATCACCTGGAACATTATGAGAGCCGTGGAGGTTCACATTTGACAGAGTCGAGTTTTTTCCAACCCCGAGAGAATGATGGGGACATCTCTCCAGGATTGCGATTCTACACCAGGAGGCGTCGTCGCACACTTTCAGTTTGGTTCGATTAGGGCTGGGAAATTGAAGCGACGTTAGGCTGCTCGTTTTAGTTATTTTTCCCTTTTATTGTAATTTTTATTTATTTGGTAGTCTTCTTTTAGTCCCATATCGGTTGTAATAGGATCTTTCCGTTGATGTAGGCCTATTAAGGCCAAGACAGGTATTGTTATTGATAGTTTTGGAATGAATGAAAATTACTTTTAAAGCTTTGCAACCTGTGTGTTTTGGGTGAGAAAACCCTAGGGAGAGAATCCTGCCCGGTTCCCCATCAGATTCAACTCGCTAACGATTACAGGTATCACAAGCAAACAAAGCACATTGATGTGAGATATCACAAAAAACGTCAGTAGGTCGTGAATGATAAGGTGACTGATTTGGTAAAGATCAGCACAAAAAGAATCCAGTAGATATGATGACTAAGACCATCTCGGTGGAAAAATTCAGAGCATCTCTGAACTTCATCAATGTTCTCCAAAGGTAAAGTGACGAATGGGCTCTAGGGAGGGAGCCATGTGAAGTCATAAAAAGGGGGAGAAAGTAAGGCAGAGAAGCAGAGATCACTTTTTACGGAGAGACTCAATGAACATGAGTCAAGGTGGAGATTGTCAGTTTTTGGAGTAACTCATATTCATTAGAGAAGAATACAGGTTCAGGTGGAGGAGTTACAAACTTCACAAATCAAGCACGAATATGTACAAGCATTGTGCATATTATTAGCCGACTAATAGGTCTTATTAGTCGACTAGGTCTGGGCTAGTCGACTGATACTTTGGTATAGTCGACGAAGCCTGCAAACAGAGAGTTGGATTCTCATATTACATTACAGTAGTCGACTAGACTCTGGTATAGTCGACTGATATTGGGTATTAATCGACTATAAATTGCCCTAGTCGACTAATACAGATTCTGGCAGTTTTCTAATACGGTTCTTTTTCCTGTTTTGGTTAGGATACATGTTTTTTATTTCTCTGAGGCGGTGCTGATTTGGTTATGGAGTTGGTGAAGGATTAGAATCATTCTAGGTGCCTATATATTATTTATCTTAAGCTTGGGGTGGCCTTTTGAAGGTGTGTAAGAATTCAAGAGAAATTTTATTTTTCCCTATTGAGAGTATGAGAGAGATCTTCTTGTAACTCTTGTATTTTCTTTTTTGTTTTCAATAAAGATTTCTCCCCTCCTCTCATGGACGTAGGCACATTGCCAAACACGTTAAATCTTGTATTTTTTTGGTTGTGTGGTGATTTAGTTTTAATTGTTTGTTAGTCTTCTATGTTTCTATTTCGCTGTCGAGTCTTCAACACGTTATTTCTCTATTATTTGATCGGTGATGGATCTTCAACAAAATGATGGTCATAGTTTCCAATGAAGGCCAACTATTTTCAGATTGAGTCGCTTGTGCTTCCAAGGGCCAGACTTAAAGTCTGACTCTTGCTTACAGAATTTGTATTATTGAATAATTTTGCTTTTGAAGGAGGGAGATTGTGTTGATGTTTTTTGAAATGAATCGTGTATGAGTCATATGACGGTATGAGTATCACTACAGGAATCATTACTCTATCAAGTATCATGATGTATTTTAAGAGATATTTCCTTAGGCTAAGTCAGGGCATGCATGTAATCACAATTTTCTACACTTACCTAAGAAGAGCAAACTTATCTCCCAATATAGTTTTCGGAGAGAATCCTAAAATTCTTAAAATCATAGGATTGAACTTACTCTACAAGAAAAAATGTTACATTTCATTTTCCTTTGTTGTAAATGCAAATTTGTTTTCTTGAGACCTCATTTGTTTTTATTACTATATAAATTAATTAAAAAAACTACAGACTCTTCACATAAATTCAGCCCTCTTTTAATGGACTAAATATTTGATCAAATTTATCAATTATTATCGGATCATTGAGAACAGATGTTAAACTAACCAAACTGAAATTCCCAAACTATTATAAATCTTCCAAATTTCCAATTCTCAAATCCATATATAGAAAATCCTAAAACATTGTATGAAACAAAACCAAAATTTCACAATTTCACTCAAAAAGATTACTTTGAGCCTAAAGAAATCAAATTACCACAATTATAAGTCTTGTATCCTTTTCCCCTTAATGAAAATTCATTCTCAGCTGAACAGGAAAATTCTCAATTAACAATTTTGGGCGAAAATTACCGTTCTGAGCTGTCCGAAGCGGATAGGATCCGATAACAGCTTCCTCATCTCAGCGGTTCTCGGGTGATGCATCCACATGGTGGAATCCATGAACTGCACCCCGCCGGCATCGCACGCCTCCAGGATCCGCTCCAGATCCGCCGCGCACAGCGCCGTGGGCTTCTCCAGCAGCACGTGCTTCCCCTTCCCCGCCGCCGCTACTGCCCACGTCACGTGCAGGCTCGTCGGCAGCGGGGGAGACGGCGTCGACGCTGGGGTCCTCGAGCACGGCCTCGTAGCTCCCGCGGGCGCCGTCGGAGCCGGCGGAGAGGCCGTTGTCGGCGACGAAGCGCCGGGCCTTCTCGAGGGAGCGGCTGCCGACGGCGACCACGGCGGCGTTGGGGGCGAGGGTGATAGCACGTGCGACCTTGCGGGCGATGTCGGCGCACCCGAGAATCCCGAAGCGGATCGGGTTCGGGTATGGGTTTGGATTCATGGCCATTTCTCAGTGTGTTGTCGGGTTTGGAGGAGACAGACAGGATCCGATTTCTGTTTGTGGTTTATAGGGAGGGGATTACAAGTATACGGTGATGCTTGTTGAAGGATGTAGAAGTGAGAAACAAACAGACGGATAAGAGGTGCCTTTCAAATGTGGGACCCACATGAGATAAGACCCACACAACGGACACAAGCTGAGATCAGTACATATGCAACATTTTTTTTGTTTTTTACCTGATAAAGCTATCACCATTGGGCACAACATAAAGTTCAAAGATGTGACGACCACAGTAGAGAGGTACAGTTTCTTTTCTTTTTTTTTTCCCCCTCTCTCTGAAAGGATTAATTAGCTATTTTATATTTTTGACATGATCAATATGATGCATTCCCATCTGATTTATCTTTTATTTCGAAGAAATTCCTGATCACAAATGTTCAGTTGAGCAAATTGCTATGTTGAATTCATCTCAGAGATTTGAATCGGAATTAGATTTCTTTTGTAAATAGCTCTTTTCTTTTATGAGAAAGGCAAACAGGCAGATTTTTCTGTGAGAATAACACACCTGAGATACTATATTACCTCTATCAAATTATAATAATTGTTTAACAAAGCATGCACATATAGGCTTGGTATCAGCCAGTATTTGAGACTCGATCTTGAAATATGAATGCTCATTAGTCGTGATGTGCATTACCAAGAAAAATAGTTCAAGCTCAAAATCCGAGTTTGATCAACATGCCAATCTATTGAATTGCAGTGAATCTATTTCATGTTTCTTTGTTTTTTTTTCCCCCCTTTTCTAAAAAGTAATTGTGGTGATTCTGATTCACACATCTGAGTAAAAAATCAACTTTGCATGCTAGCAGAGCTCTTTCAAATATTGAGAAAGAACTGAGAGAATATCCAAAGGACCACAAATTTACTCCAAAAAACAGCTAGCAGCTAGCCAATTCAAGGAACTAAAGTTAAAGCCAACAATAAAGAATACAGGACAAGAAAAAACAAGACAGAAAAGGAAAATAGGCGCTCAATACTTGTGATTCTATTCTTAAAGGGCATGAGGATCAAATCTTTCATTATCTCTGGCAAGACAATGACAACCATGGTGCCTGTCCTAATCCCTCAACCTGCTTCCATTTATATTGGAGCTTAGTGTGTCCCACCAAAATAATACAAGATTATTTTCACCGCAGTATGATAATATAAGCTAATAAAACCCCAAGCCGGCTCTTATGAGCTACAAGTTTTCTATAATCATGTATACAGACCCATTGATGTGATGTTGTAACTACTAAAAATAAATTAAAAAATAGAAAGAAACGATGGGATCATTTTGTCGAGAAAGTTTGCTGTAAAGAAAGATGAGAACAAAGACTTCCATGTCAAACAATAAATGGGAGAAGATAGATCAAAGAACAATTTTGGTCCTTCACCCTTGGGGGGAGAGACCCTTTCTGCAGGCACATCTGTGGTTAGAAAGCTCTCAATCTGTACAAGTGCCTGTCAAAGGGAGAACAAGAAAATCACAAAAGAAAATTGCCACATTTATGAGTGCATGTATATAGAGATAAATAAAACACGCACATACAGCTAGGAAGCAGAAATTGTGAAATATGGAAGTACCTCGATTGCGATTGTCAATGGTGTAAGTGAAGAAACATCCCCATGGCCTTGTTTATCAGCAATATCTGCATTATAACAGGTCCAATCATTTGGTTAATTAAGGCATTGTGGAAACCAACCAATAGAAAAGAGGGCTTCCCAAGTTAATCCTTTGGAAACAACTGAGCTCGTAGGCAAACGATATGATGTACCATTCTAATGTCACTGTCATCTTTATCTTAACCCCCATAAAATACCTTATGACATTAGAGCTATGTGTTTTGAAGATTTCCTAATTGTATAGTGGGGCAAGGCAATATAAATGGGAATAATTGAGATTAAGCTTTCCATCGCACTATGATAGGAGATGCACAGTTGAGTAAATGCTCTAGACAAAGAGCAACATATAGCTGACAATAGCTGGCTTTATCTATCTCTTTATTTGTAAAGTGTACTTGTCTCTTAAGCACTTGTCTATATCACCATTTCGATATGCAGACCTGCCCTTTAATTAAAATGCTACATTTTTGTTCACCTTTCTGAAATATTGCTCGACCAAATCAATAGAATAAATATCAAACTAAAACTATTTTGATCTCTAACAAATACTTTGACATCTATGGATCCATATTCATCTTATGATTCAAGTATGCTAATTATGATCAAAACAAACAAATATTAAGGTTAAGGTAACTCATCCAAGGAAAGCTTGCCCCCACTATCTGTGTGTGCATTTATGAGAGATGGGTGGTGGTAAGGAGAGAGCGCATAAAACAGCAAAAACATACTTTGGAGGCGAACTCTGGCATCTGCATTGGCATAGGCTTCACCTCTTTCTTTAGATAGTATCGAGAGACGTTTGAAAGCCTGCAAAGAGGTCCATTGTCAATAGAAAACACAACCTAAACAATGTCAAGAAAGTTATGTGATGAGGACATCACGCAGTTCTTTATCTTTTCATGCCTTAACTTATTCGAGAGATTTAGTAGTTTATTTCAGCTTTATTTATAGTAAGTGTTTTAGTTGTATTTGTGTTCCTTTGTGGGCGTTTAGTACCACATCGGTTATTTCCCGGTACTTCTCTTTTGTAAAGCCTATATAAGGCCCCTAAACTATTGGAATGAATTATTGAATTATTGAATGATAAAAAACTTCCACAAATTATTTGGTAATTCTTGAGTCTCTGTTGCTCTCGAGTTTTGGGTGAGAAACCCGCGTAAGGGGTGGAAACCCAAATCCTATCTTTTTCTCAATTTAAATTTTGGTCTCGATTTGAAGGTGATTGCGATCCAGGTGGTTTTACATCATTTTAGTATCAGAGCACCGTTTTTCAATCCCCTTCAAAATTTTTCCTTTTTCAAATTTTCTTTCAGTTCCCAAAACCCTAGATCCATCCCAGCTCCAGATTTAGATCCATTCAAAAAAAAAAAAAAAAAAAGGAAAATTTCACTGTTTCAAAACAAAAAAAAAAAAGAAAAAGAAAAGAAATTACAGTGAAAGTCCAAAAAAAAAAAAAAAACCTCGAAAATTCCCCAACCCGCACTGTTCATCACCCCCAAAATCTCCTCGTCTGCAACAAGTCCGCCGCCGCCTCCACTGTTCATCGTCATCCACCAGAGTCCGCCGACAACCACGCCTCCACCGCCGACAGCCACGTCCTCCTTCCACCGCCTCTGCCTTCGCCTTCGCCGCGCAGATCTGAGATCTCCAGCGCCGCCACCACCGTTTCCAGGGCGTCGCCGACACCAGAAAAGGCCTCCAGAGGCCTCGCCGCCATCATCTCCCGCCGCCTGCGACTACCCAACACCACCACTGTCTTCCTCAACCACCGCCGCCCTCGCCTCGAGCTTTCCCCCATTCCATCGACGACGACGCCGTCCACTTCCAACAAGGCCCCGCAACACTGTGATCACCCTCCGCCCCTGTGCCGCCAGCATCATCATCGAAGAACTCCAACGACGCGCTCTTCTTCTCTCCAGCACGTCGTGGGGACCTCACCGGGGTTCCCTGCCCCTCCACCTACTCGCCGGAGCTCCATCGCCGGTCTCCCACCCTCGTCGAGGCCCCCAGGCCTCATCGCCGCTCCAGATCGGAGCTTGACTGCCCTCGTCAGGGTCTCGCTGGACCCTAGAGCGTCGCCGGCCACTCCCGCCGACAAGCCCGCCGCCATCGTCGTCCATCCCCTGCCGAGTTTCGCCGCCGCTTCCTTGCCCTAGCGAGCGACAGCGAAGGGGATAAAAGGAAACGGGTTTGAATCCCAACCCAGCCCATCCATTTAATCAGTGGCGAATTGTGTCGGGTCTGAGTCTCAGCCCCAGCCCAGTCTTGATCCAGTCACTGGACTTAATCAACGAACCCGACCGGACCAGCCAAAGTTATTGGTCTGGCTGAGTCCAACTCAGTCAGACTCGGCCTGAGTCAACAAGACACTGAGTCAGCACAGTCCAGAATCGCAGCATCACTTCAGACGATCGTTCCGGACTCGTTTCAAGTCCGAATTGACCCGTTTTCGAGGCAGTGGATTCGTGACGACTAGTACTACGCGCCTATAGCAGTCTCATTCAGGCTTGAGCTACGATCGCCCAGAGTCGCACCATATCTTCCAGAGGTCGTTCAGGCTCGTTTCAAGTCCGAATTGACCGTTTTCGAGGCAGTGGATTCGTGACGACCAGTACTACACGCCTATAACAGTCTCATTCAAGTTTGAGCTACGGTCGCCTTCCCAAGCGTGAACGACTCCACCTCAGGTGATATCACAACTTGACCTAGTTCATTAACTGTTGATTACTTGCAACTACTACATGGATTGCTATAATTTGTTGGTAAAAATGTTATTTGCTTCGATCTAGTGGTTGCACCTTTTCATCATTTTAGGAATGCATTTTTTTTAAACTTTAGGGAATATTTTTGTTTAGTGCATGCATTTAGTTTAACTGATTTTAGGGCTCTCCATTGCATCTGCTTGCTTGCTTGAGTCATCATGACTAATCAGCATGATAGGGACTCCCACCTAGACCAGCTACACAATCTCCATCAGGGTCATATGTCCGTTCATGAGTACATTACCAAATTTAAGGACTTACCCGTTGTAGTGAAGTGAGAGAGCACCCTTCTGAGACTCTAACTAGGTTTATTTGGGGTTTACGGCCTAAATAAAACGTGCTATGATTACTGACCCCTATGACCTAGATACCGTTGAAGATGCCTTTGATGTGGCATTAAAATTGGACTTGACTTTCAAAACGCTAGTCAATGCCAAAATCAAATGTTCTAACTGTAAGGGCTATGGACATTATCACTATCAGTGCCGCTCGGAGAGTCAACCTGTTAGAACTGTGTCCACTGATGAAGTTGACGAATCAAAGCCTGTTAGGATGACCAAGTTTCTTCTAAACTTGTTAATATAATTGAAGACATGATAGTTGATTCTGTCACACAAATTATTGGTGAAATTCATAAGTCTTCTGATAGTGCCAATGATGACGTGGACAAGACAGTTGAGCCTAACATACCCACTGTGCCTAATCAGCTAGTCGAGTCTCCTTGTGTTGAACCTAGTTTTATGTTATTCCTATCAATTCATCTTTTGGGGAGTCACCTGAATTTCTTGCCAAGGTCCAACAAATGGTTTTCTAATACTTCTTTTTCGGGTTGTTTAGAGTTTGTGTCTGAGTCCTCTGTACCTCCATCTTTAGGTGTGTGTCCTTCTAGGCATATCATATCTCTCATTCTCCCATCGTTAGGAGTTATGCTTAGAATACCTACTGCATTGCATCTGCCTGTTGCACATACTGGTGATATCACTAGGCTGATAGCAATTTGCAATAAACCCTACAAATTTGCTGCATACCCATATAGTATTTTGCAGGAATTTACAGTTGATAACAGGGTGATTGCTTACGAGTGGGATAGCCCGTGGATCCCGGTATCAGCTCTGCTTTCAGCCTGGATGATGCACCTCGCTCTACTCTCTGTTCCTTAATCGTGCTGCTATCTTCCGCCACCGATCTGTCATGGAGACCAGCTCCTCTTCCGCCACCATGGTCTCGACATGATGTTCTCATGCTGCTGCCACGACCGCCACCTTGGCCCGATTGAGATCTTCGTGAGGAGAGTCCTCATTCGACAGGGTCGAGTTCCTCCACCCCGAGGGAATTGATGAGGACATCACGCAGTTCTTTATCTTTTCATGCCTTAACTTGATTCGAGAGATTTAGTAGTTTATTTCAGCTTTATTTATAGTAAGTGTTTTAGTTGTATTTGTGTTCCTTTGTGGGCGTTTAGTACCACATCGGTTATTTCCCGGTACTTCTCTTTTGTAAAGCCTATATAAGGCCCTAAACTATTGGAATGAATATTGAATTATTGAATTAAAAAACTTCCACAAATTATTTGGTAATTCTTGAGTCTCTGTTGCTCTCGAGTTTTTGGGTGAGAAGCCCGCGTAAGGGGTGGAAACCCAAATCCTATCTTTTTCTCAATTTAAATTTGGTCTCGATTTGAAGGTGATTGCGATCCAGGTGGTTTACATCATTATTTTTCCTTTAGGGGTCCTTTTTTTTAAAATATACTGGGGTACTTAGAACAGAATCCATGAAATTGGCAAACTGAACAGGTACTATCAATAGCATATCCAGAACAGGACACGTCAAAAAGAATTCTACTTGATACCCAGCTAATATATAGTATAAATCATAGTGTAACTACCTTTGTGTAAGGATCACCAGGCTCTTATTCAAAAGAGGGCGCGAAGTTGTCCCTACAGCCGCAATACGCTTCGCAGAGCTTCCAAGGAACATCTAACAGACTGTTACCCCATGCTTCATATACCTCCTGACAATTCGACGAGTAAAGATTACATTGTTATTCACTTCCTCTCAAAAAAAGTTAAATACAAAACAATATTTTTATGATCTGCTTATTAAAGTACCAGTTGACAGGTCGAATCACAGCACCCCCTCCAGTTGCAACAACTAATCGGTGCATAGAGGACAAGTCTCTTAAACTTCACTCTACAGAAATAGGAAAATCAGAAGACCTTTTCCTACTGATGATAGTATAAAATGCACAATTGTAATCTAAGAAGATGAACATGAGGTGATCCCACTGCAACACATTTCCTTCATTATTACATCTTCCAAAGAATGTAGTAATAATATTACCTCACTATCTCTGAAGAAAGCCTCACTGCGCTCCTTGAAAATCTGAGCAACCGATGACATGCCAACAGCCTGCTCCACTAATTTGTCACTGCAATATCATGTTATAAATATTTAGGATATTTTCCAAGACACCAGTATCGCAAAAAAAAAAAAACATCGTAGAAGTCCCCAGAAGACTATGAACAGCATACAGACCTATCAAAGAAGAGTAACCTAAAACTTCTGATAAAATCTTGCCCACAGTTGTTTTCCCAGAACCCATCATTCCTGAATTTTGATAAGGCATATATAATGGTCAAAACAGTACAGATGATAAATGCTCCTCCTATGGAGACAATTACCTTTGGTTGCTAAAATATGAGACGAGAATCAGACCAACTAGATATATGCATCGTCCATTTAAGTTGGGAAGCACCTCTTCAGACGTCCTCTGCAATTTGAACATCATATCAGTTTGGTAAGAAAATAAATCAATATAAATCATGTCATATTCATAACCATGATAAATCAATTAATAGGCATGTTCTATATGGAGTTCAATTATAGATACTGCTGCTAATGCATGATCTTCAGGATAATGGACATTGCAATACAGAAGCTTTTACAACCATTATTCAGGGTGAAAGTCAATACCTTTAATATAAAAGCTTCATCAACCGATGAATTAAAGTGTGGTGACTCTCCAGCTGAAGCAACACAGATCCAAACTAAACAATCAGGGTCCCACAGATAAGAAACATAAAAACCTATTGTTGAGTACAGACGATATTGACATTAATATTTTACTTCCATCTTATTGACGCTCCACCAAAAGTAGATGTCATAACCCCTTGGTTATTCATTCAAATCAAACATCACTAAACAGCCA